>PVJA010013866.1:0-23621 GCA_004027025.1 Myocastor coypus | reverse complement strand
ACCTTACACTTAACAGGCAGGTGGTTAGACCAGCACGCTATCTCCCAAGGCCTTCTCTTTTATTTGTGAAGGATATTAGAAGCTAAAGTTTTAGGGGCTGAGAAGATAGATAGCTGAGGGCCACAAGTGCCTGCTGGGCAAGTGCAAGTTCCTGAGTTCAGTCCCCGGTTCTAAAAAAAAAAAAATGCTAAAGTTTTAGATAATATGTCCTTAAAACTCAGCATTCCTTGGATTCCAGTGTCACGGTTCATATCTGAGCTGCCTCTCAGAAGCCTCGTGTGTTTGGAAGGTGGTTGGGGCATGAAAGTGGGGTGCTTGGCACTGGGTTAGAAGATTTCCTCTTTGACAAGTTCCAACTGACTCAGTGTCAGGAGATGGCATCTGCCTACACCCAATCACTGAGTTGGAGACCAGGAGGTTGTATTTCCTTTCTGGTTCCTTCTTCCTCTCTTCACTTCCTGGTCACCATGATGTGAGCAGTTTTCTTCTGCTCTGGCCCTTCTACCATGCTGTTCTTGCTTGGAGTCAGCCAACCAGGCCCAGTCACCATGAGCCCCAACATACTTCTCTCCTTGTAAACAAGGGTGAAGGGTTGAGTGTCAGCTATGAGAGAGTGACTAAAGCCTCTGCATCCAAACACTGATTTTTAAAACCAAAATCTTCAGTAACTTGATAACTTATATCTGCTCCTCTGAATGAGCTGAGCTTCAAGAGAATACTTATATTAGACTGGTGAATACAGTTACTTAATAGAAACATGAACTTTCTCTGGTATGCTAGTTATGGGTGGGAGGGAAGTATTTGGGACTTAAGTCATTGGAGAAGACCTAACTCAGACAGGGCCACCCCAAAACTCACTCAGTTGCATCATCAGGGACACATGAAATTTTCTATGAAGAACCTTCCTAGAGAAGTGTCCTAAAGTCTTTAGTATCAAGTGGTTTCCCTTTTTATTTCATTTACAGTCTTGTATTATTCTCAAGGTAGGATTTAGCTCAACACCAGTGGAATGCAAGGAAGAAAAATGGAAGAGAAAGAAAAAACTAAAGCTAATAGTCCAATGTAACATTAAGGAAAACATCCCTTACAGTCAGCATTAGTCAGCATTGCTAGTCACTTGGATGCAATTAGCTCTATTGATTATTTATATTGAGGGGCATTTTCAATAAGATAGGCATGCTTATTCAGTTATCTTTATCTTCACAATTAATATTTATGTTTTCCTTATAGGAGTAACTTTTTGTAGAAAATTTGAGTGTCAAAAACGTAAGTGTCTAAATAAAAGACCAATTATAAGAAAAAAATAGCCTTCTCTTTTCCTGTATGTCAATCTATGCATTTAAAATTATTAGATAAATCAGAGATGGCACTTCATAGTTAAGTACTGTACTATTGTTTCTCAGTGTCAGGAAAAATGCTGATGAAATTAATACCATTCTGCGTAAGAATATTTATTTTCATCTAAACTACAGGGCTTTTTTTTTTTTTTACAATGTTTTAAGAAAAATTAAATCACTCTTGAAAATTGAAATGCAAGGATGAAGTTACATATTATTGAGGCCAAGCTATGTCGTGTTTTCTTTTATTAAAAATGAATAGATCAGTTTGGATTTATTTGACAATGCTTTCTGCCTTCAGTGTCCAAGCTTTAAAGGTTCATTCTGTACAGTAATACTTCAGCAAGATACATCTCCCCCATCTGCGGGATCTCATTTATAAGCTGGGCTCACCTTCTGCTTTCTGCAATAATAAACGTTTTTGCCTGCAAGATTTTAGATGAGATATTGTGTTTGCCTTCTTATCCCCGTTTCAACCTATTGCCCTATGAAAAGGGTGTTTCTTTTCTGTAGCCTTTAAAGGGAAAAATCTCACTTGACTCACTTTTTCCAAAGCAGCTTTTTTAATGTGTTTGGAATTGCTTTCTGAATACTGTCTCTCATGTTACTATTGAGGTGTTTTGTTACATGTGAGACAGAAAATAGGAAAAACCACTTAGAAGACTGCCTTCTTGATTAAAAAAATATAGCTTTGATTCAATACAAAAAAGTTTCCACATTTCTATGTCTCTGAACCTTTTGATGTTTAACAACTTATATAATGACTGACAAAAATGTATTTAAATATGCATAGAAAGCAGTGCAAAACACCTACTCCCCAGTCACCTTAAAACAGGAGTGATTTTTGAAGCAGAAGATGATATATGCTCTGACTTTTTGGTGTGGGGCATGGAGTCCTTCTTTTGTCCTTCCAGACCCTCATTCCCAGCAGATTAGCAGACTTATGTTCTAGCTTTTGCTGGTTTAAAGGCACAGAAAGCCAGGGTGGGTTACTGCACAGCACTGGTCCCTTCTCGGTACATCCTACCCTACCCAATTGCCCAACCCTGTTTCTGGCTAGGCCCTCTCTTCTTTAGCTCTTGTTCCAGTTCCCTCCTGAGGCAGCACTAGTTTTAGAGGGTTGTAGAACATCTGCTGCACCCACGGTGGATTGCTAAGCTATGTGCATTTGCAACTGCTTTTAGGAACATGAGCCCCGGCTCACAGACAGGCAGTCACAAGAAAACAGCTCCCTGGCATAGAGAACGGAATAGCTTGAGTCTGTATTTCTTATTCTGTAAAATGAAGGCAATACAGTCTATATTGACCTGGTGCAAAGATTCAAAGCATTATTAGGTGACTAATAACTGGTAATCATTATTACAATGTATCTTAAAAGTACTGCCATTAAGCCAAATGCAATTCCAGAGCACACATGAATTTGGAAAGTTTTGGGGGAGTTAAATTCTCAAATTCATTATCTTTCAATATTATCAAACCACACAGTAGATGTCCCAAAAGCCTCCTGGAGGAGAGATTCTAGACAACCCAATTTGCAGTGCTGCACATGATGCTAAGGGGAAGCATATTTCCACGGCTCCCTCAATTAATCTGTCCGTGTCTCATTTCTCCTTCTCCAGTTTTAGGCAGCTGTATGGCACCTGGAGGCCCTTCAAAGAGTTTTATTTTATTTTTCTTGAGATGACAAATATTTTGGCACCACTGATTCTCAAATGTGAAAAGACTGGAAATGGAGGTACGAAATCAGACCTTCCAAGATTAAACTGGAGAAAATATTCTGAGCTCTGTTTCTCCTACTTGTACTGGATTCAACTGTACAGTTTAATTACACTGCAATAAGAAAGCACATTAGGAAAATAAGCATGCCAAAGACCACATAGAGAAAGAACCCAATAATGTTTTCTTTTTTTTTTTTTTTTGTCTTTTTGAGGCAGGGTCTCGCTATGCAGTTCAGGCTGGCCTTGAGCTCACTTTTGTAGCCCAGGCTGGTCTCAAACTCGCACCAATCCTCCTGCCTCAGCCTCCCAAGTGCTGGGATTACAAGCGTGCGCCACCATGCCCGGCTCTTTATTTCATTATATAAGGAAAACTTTAGAATGATTTTTTTGTACAACTTGGAATACAAATTCTGTATAAATTGATATAAAAGCCAGTGTGCTCCTACTATGTGTAGAGCACTTTAGGGAGGGTCACAGATACTCCAAAGACCAATTGTTCCCTGCTTCTTAGAGCTGATAATAGTGGGGAGAAAACAAGACATTTTCACAAATCTCAAAAACTATATAGCATGTAAGAGGCTCAACAAAGGTTAAAGAAAAGTATTTATGAGAACAATAAAATAATGGAAGTGAAGACTTCCTGCTGAGACCTTCAGGAAATCTTTAAAATGGTGGCATTTAAACCATACAGGATTTCAGCAGAAGGGACAAGTAAGGTTAGCAGGACTCAGGAGGAAAAAACAGCAGGAACAAAGGGCTGGGCACAGCCAGTAGCTTAGTGTGGCTGGATGTGGAGGGGCGGGGATAGGTAAGGCACAGGCTGGTCCTATGGGTAGTAGCTGGGAGCGATTGCAATACTCGAGGGACCCTGACACAAAAGATCAGAAGGAAGAGCAAAGTGGAAGGAAGTCCTCAGAGAGCAGAGGAAGACCCTTCTCCAATGGCCAAAGAGATGAAGGGCAAGAGAGCGCTGGAAGAATAGAATACAAAGAGAACAACGAGGTGCACACCCCAGCTCTTCTGAAGGAGATGGCCTAGGGCGAGGCGGAGGGAAAGGCACAGTGAGGGCTAATCCGGAGCGACCTCTTTCACAGACACCCTCAGTACAGCTTGCCAAGGAAGCCTTTGACTTCTCCCACGCTGTTAAATGAGGTCAGACTCCCCAGCTATTTGTCCTGAGCTCAGATCCAAACACACTCACACTGAGACACTGATGAATGTGACAATATGGTCCCTTAAGGTGGACGTAAGGTTTGGGGAACCCAATAGCATGGTGAGCACCTCAAGGCTGGCATGCAGGACCTGTGCCCACCATTAGGCTTGAGCCCAAAGGAGGAAACGGTTCTCAGAAATTGAAGAAAAGATTGCAACTCCTGACTCATCCCAATATGCCCAGAGTTTTCTATAGCAAAGCTCTGCTGGTCCCAAATGCATACTGGCATTCTTGGGAGAAGCTCTGAAAGTGTCTTACTTACACTGACAGTAATTACGCTTGGTCGAATCCCTGTCAGCCTTCTTATTCCTGCTGAACCCAGAAGGAAACCAGAGCAGGAGGGACCTCCTAGCAGGGTAGCCCAGGACGGTCAGCCTCCCAGAGCACAGGGCAAACAAAGGGGAGGACACATGTGAAGGTGACACCCAAGCTCTTTCATCATTTCTTACAGCACTTGTCACAATTTTAACTCAAATTAGGTTTGTGTTATTTAATATGCATCTTCCTATCAACTACCCTTGGGGTCTTTTACTCTGATTTACCTCTGGAGCCTGGCCAACACCTCACACATAGAAGGTCTCAAAAACTAGGCATTGAATAAGTTATTACAAATGGTGAACTTTCTTACTTAACAATTATTTTAGGTATTTTGAAAAAAGCTCAGGGGCTGGTGAGATAGTTCAGTAGACTAAAGCACTGTGCAGGCAAGCTTAAGCAAGCTCAGGGACCACGGTTCGATCCCCAGGACCATGTCCCCTGCCAGCCCCGCCCCTAGGGCAGGCTGAGCGGGACACACACACACACACACACATACACACACACACACACAGAGAGAGAGAGAGAGAGAGAGAGAGAGAGAGATTGAGAAAAGTTCACAGTACTCAAATGAAACAAACATTTAGCATTGGATTCATTTTAACTATGTGCAGAAGAAAACTGCTACGTTGAAACTTCCTTCTGCTAGTAATGGCTGCAATTGTATTTCTCTCACTGATTACCTTACTTAGATTCAGGTCTTTGAAATTTATCTTTGGGTGCTTAGTCATAGAAGGCTAAAGGTTCTAAAAGTTTGTCACTATTCCAACCGTAATTATGGCAACTGGCACTGTAGGATAAAATAAATTCACAGAATCCTTTCATGCCTCTGAATCTTCTACAGACTACAAAAAGAAAATTGCTTGCCTATCTTATTTGTCTTGTGTTAATCAAATGAGGGTCAATAAATGTATTGGCTGAAAATTCTGTTTAAATCAGTAGCAACAATTTTTTTTTTTTTTTTCACATGGGAAGAAGTCTGTACCAGAACAATGTTAACTCTGAAGTACGGTGGGCTACGGGGAAGAGCTACGCATGGTAAGGAGAGGCATTATCTACTTACATAATAATTAGCTATCTGCTAGACACTCTGCTGTCAGACATAGTCATGGGCACAGCAGATATATTTCCTGCTTGAAGACCTCTTAAATTTCTGCTCTAATTTGCAGCATAATTAAAGAGACAGGCAACAGAGAAAAATAAGGTCACAGAGTTGGAGAAGTGCTAGAGGGGCTGTAGGGCTCTGAGAAGGGGAGGAGCAAACACCGCCCCCCATTCCTGATTGGTAATGGATTCACATTTGCAGACAATGGAAAACAGGGTGCCTGGGGAAAGTAACATATGGAATAGAGCCTGAGGAAAGAGAGACAGTTCTCAGGTTGACGGTGGCGTGTAGTCTGTGTGTGCCGGAATGCCACGTAAGGGTGTGTCAAGTCTGCATTTAGACGGGCTACTCTTCTTTGCTTTCTGTAAAATGAATCAAAGAGGAGCAAGAGTAGAAGTATAAACCTATTAAAGAGCCGATTTCAGTGCCGTAGAAGGGAGGTACCTAGAGACAGGAAGAGAAATGGGAAGATGCAAGGCACATTTCAAGGAAGGAACGGCAGGATTTTCTAATGGACTATGGATGAGGAGGAAGTCACAAGATGAAGCAAAGGGTCCCTTAGGATCACGGCTGGGTAATCTATGTGAATTTCAGCTCTTTTATTCAAATTTATTTATTTATTTTTTCTTGTTTCAGAACTTTTGTTTGTTTATTTATTTTTATGGCCAGCTCAGCCTGCCCTGAGGGCAGGGCTGGTGCAGCATGTGGTGCCAGGGATCAAACCATGGTCCCTGCAGCCTCCCAAGCTTTCCTAAGCAGGAGCTTTAGACCACTGAACCATCCTGCCGGGCCCCCTTTATTCAAATTGTGGATGACTAGAAGGCAGGTTGTATTGAGAGTCGGAGAAGGCTTGCTTGCCTTCCTTTCTTTCTTTCTTTCCTTCTTTCTTTCTTTCTTTCATTCTTTCTTTCTTTCTTTTTTCTTTTTCTTTTTCTTTCTTGCTCCCTTGCTCGCTTGCTCACTTGCTCGCTTGCTTGCTCGCTTGCTCTCTTTCTAAATTTTGTGTTACTCTAGGGCCTACAGGGTCTCATTACACAGATCAGACTCAATGATCCTCCTGTTTTCAGGAGGATCACAGGTGCGCTGCACCACTTCCAGTCTCAGTTGGCCTCTCAGGGTACCCCACGCGCAGCGCCCGCATGACACGCCAGGGATCGAATCCCAGTCCCTGCACCTGTCTAAGCAGGCGCTTTAAGGAAACGTTTTCAATAAATTCATCTATAAATGTGCCTTGGGTAGGGTAAGGAGAGCTGTGAGGCGGCGTTTGAAGACATGAAGCAGATGAAGCTGCACGTGGTAAGACATGCAGAGGTGAAAAAAGAAACGAAGAAAGCATGGAAGCCTTCAATACTTACTCAGACAGGAGGCAAAAGGGGAAAACGCCAACAAAGGAGACTCCGCAAGAGTTATGAAGAGTAGAAAAGAAGCTGGGCAGAATGGAATTATTTCCAGAAAAAGAGAAATTATCAATCACGTTAAAAACTACAGGAGGGGGTCTGCGGAGATATTTTGGTGGCATAAGCTCTTGCCTGGCAAGTGCAAGGATCTGGGTTTGATCCCTGGCACCACATGCTGTGCCACTGCATTGCAGACCCTATACCACATAAATAAATACAAGTTTTTAAAAACTTCAGGAAGGTTACAATGAGGACACATGAATGCTCACTTTACTCAGTGACCTCCGAAGAGCACCTCAGTGGAATGGTAAAGAAGCCGAATTCATGTTATTTGAAGAAAGAATGGAGGTGAAGAGGTAGAACCAGCAAATGTAGAACCAGTTTGATGATATTTTGCAAGAGGGGAAAAAGAGAAGTGTGGAGAAAGCAGAAAGGAAACAGAGAATTAAAAAGTGGTGGCTGTGTAAATAGGACGCAGCAGTACGTTTGTTGCATTAATGGGATGATCCAACAGAAAAGAAGAGACAGTCATCAAAAGAAAAAAGCCCTTGAGCAGGAGAGAGGAGATGGAGCCCAAGTCAGAAGGAGAGGCTGTAAAAAAAAAGGAGGAAGTAACACAAGAAGGCAGGGTAGCTGAGAAGTAGGCAGGGTCTCCTATTTGGGAGGAGGAAAAAGAGAGAGTTCCTAAGCTTTTGGTTACACATAAAGAGAGATTGTTCGGCGAAGACAATAGGGAAGCATGGGAAATGGGGATAAAATATGAAGCGTGATTTCGTGTACTGTGCAGGAACTCATAAGGAAACAGAACGGGATCATTGGGCACTGTCGGGCATTCATTTGGGGTTTTAATCATGATTTTGAATGCACCTGGGCATTGCACAGGTCCTGGGTGTCATTTTCTTAGCAAAGGTTAGCAACTTTGATGTAGAGGCGTGTCAAAGCAGGATGGATTTTTGACAGGTGAGTGCAATGAAAAAATAGAGGAAATTTGTTGCGGGTGGTCATGGGAGTGATGGACTGTAAAATCTAAACTGGGAAGCAGGGATGTAAAAACAGAAAAGGAGTGGTAAATAGTAGGACATGGTCACTTTAATATGTCAAAGGGATTGAAGGATTATTACAGTGTGTATAGTAGAACAAGTGAGGTGAAAAGTGAAGAGGTGACACTGAAAAGGTGGCATATTAAATGTGCCACTTCAGAGAGGCGGCGTTGCTGGTAAATGACCACAGGTGGAAGGCTAAGGTGAACAGAGGGAAAGCAGATGGGAGCTGGGGACGCCAGGAACAGGGAGGCCAGGACGTGTACGCTGGGAGGTAGAAAGTCGCTGAGAGTATGACAACTCACTAGATGGAAGGGACGCCAGAATAACCCCTGGAGAAAGGCTAGGACAAGGGTCAGCAAAGAACGGCCAAAGAAGGGCAGAATATGGACCAGTCAAAAAAGCTGCAGGCTCAAAGCATCGGGAGCATTGAAAGAAATAGCTTGAATGACAAATGGAACAGAAATGAACATTCATCACTTTACTTCTAGTTCTGAAATAAATGGAATGTGTCCAGGATGCCAGGGATCTGGATACTCCAAGGACAGCCAGATTTAAGAGATATTTGGGATGCTAGAGTCATGGGTTTTTCTGATATGGATTGGGAATTCTACACAACACAGGAAGATGGAAGTGTTATGATTTGTGTCTAAGTGTCCTTGAGAAGTTTCATGCACTCATGGGCTGAGGACTTCAGGAGTTTGACACTAACTCGTGATCCACTGGGATTATGTGTCTCAGAACTGTTGGGATTATGGATGTTAGTACTGCTGGGATTATGGGTGTAGCCTGAGGTGGATAGCCTGAGGCGGAGAGTCTGAATGTAGTATAAGAGAGACAGAGAGACACACTCTCTGTTACCCTGGTTGGTTGGTTGCCTCTGTCACCATTTGTTCCCATTCCACCGCCATGACCTGGATGCTCTCTGCCCTGTTCCACTCAGCCTTGGGCCAGCCGAATATGGACTGAAACCTGCAGTAACTGTGAGCTAAATAAACCTTTCCTTCCTTCATTTTGAGTGTAGGGAATTTGTCCCAGCGAGGAGAGGAGAGCAACTAAGACACTGACAAGTGACAGGAAATGGACTGAGTCACTTTATGCAAGGGGAAGCCTGAAAAGGAGACAGGGACAAGACCAAGGTGAGGGATAAACATGAAAAGGAAGTGGTCTTGTTAGGACAGACAAAAACTGGGCCTCTGAAAACTGGACAGAGGAGAAACCGTTTCTTTTGAAATTTCCAGAATAACTCTGTTGTGTTTTTCCCTTTCCTAACACTCTGAAATTGATTTTTGTGTTCTTTTAAGATATGAGGGGCTTTGCACTTGTCTTTCTTTATAGCTCAGTAATACTCCATTGTATAAAAATACTGCATCTTTTTCATCCATTCCTCAGGTTATGGGGCATTTTGGCTGCTTCCAAGATTGGCTGTGACAAACTGCGCTGCTATGAACATGAGCACAAATATATCATTATGGTATGATGTTTTTAGTTCTTTTGGGAAAATACCCAGAACAGGAAGGGGGTGGGGGATGGCTGGATTGAACGGGGTTTCTAGTCCTAGTTTTTTGAGGATTCTCTATACTGTTTTCCATAGTGGTTGTACCAGTCTACATTTCTACCAGCAGTGGAGAAAAAAAAGATGTGAACAAAAATTCAAGGTTTCTAGCCAGGTGTGGTGGCACATGCCTGTAATCCCAGCACTGGGGAGGCTGAGGCAGGAGGATCGGTGTGAGTTTGAGACCAGCTTGGGCTACAAAATTGAGCTCAAGGCCAGCCTGAACTGCATAGCAAGACCCTGTCTCAAAAAAAATTAAAAAAAATAAAAAGTTCAAGGTTTCTTGAAAGTAAGCAGTAACATTAAATCATATGTCCAATCTTACATAACTAAATCCATTAATCTAAACAACAGATTTGATGATAAAATAGATAATACATCAACCCTCGTTAATCAGCTATTTTTGTTCTGAAATTTGTAACATTTGCATTGTTGTATATTACCCTGTTTCTGATTTTTGTTCTTGCTTTTGTTTTTACTTTTCAAAATAAAATAAAATAAAAGTAAAAAAGAAAGAAGTGAAGGGCTGTCAGGAGAGGAAAAGAGAACAGATACAATAAGGACCAGAAAACAAACAAAAATTTCACTGGTCTCTTGCAAAATAAAGGGCTTCTTCTCCTCCTTTAATCTTCATGGAGACTATACAGATGCTGGGAACACAGGCAGGGAAGGAAAGCTGAAGCAGCTCACGGGCAACAGCCCCAATGGTCTCAGAGGAGGAGGAAATGATGCTGGGGACAGAGAGTAGATGGAGCATGGAGGGGTGGAAGCTTCAAGGAGAGCGGGGTGCATCTGTGTGGCTCTTGCAGTGCCACCAGCAGCAGAACAGCATGGGAAGGAGAGCTGCTGAGCTCCACTGACAGAAATAACTGAACTCGAAGAGCTGTTGAGTCCACCAAGCACAGGGCTGTACTCAGCTTCTCCTTCAGAAACTTCAAAGTTAGTATTCCACCAACCCCCAGCCCAACGCTGCACCAAGAGCAAGAGAGAGAGAAAGAGAAAGAGAGAGGCATGCAGGGGCCAGGGGTTCAATCCCTGGGACTGCCATGCCAGCCCCGCCCCAAGGGCATGCTGAGACATCAACTGAGAATAGGCGTGGTGGCGCGCCCCTATAATCCCAGCTCTTGGGAGGCTGTAAACAGGCAGATCACTACGAGTCTGATTTTGTAGTGAGACCCTGAACACCCTGTAGACCCTTCCCTAAAATACAAAGAGAGAGAGAGAGAGAGAGAGAGAGAGAGAGAGACAGAGACAGAGACAGAGACAGAGACAGAGACAGAGACAGACAAGAGAGATACAGAAAGAGACAGACAGAGAATATTACATATTCTGTGAAATTAACACTATTTTTTTTTTTTTTTTGAAACAAGGTCTCATTATGTAGCTCAGGCTGGCCTTGAACTCATGCAGCTGAGACTGTCTTGAGACTTGAGGTGATCTTTTTGCTTCACCTTCCTGAGGGTACTAGCACACTCATCTCAAAATTTCTATTAGCTTTTTTTTTTTTTTTTTAATTTCCTTCATTTGTTTATTCATTCATTTTTATGGCTGGCTCAGGCAGCCCGAGGGCAGGGCTGGCGTGGTATGTGGTGCCGGGGAATCAAACCGCAGTCCCTGAAGCCACCCAAGCTTTCCCAAGCAAGTGCTTTAGACCACTGAGCCATCCCACCGGGCCCCTCTATTAGCTTTTAAGGATTGTATCAACCAAAATGAGTTCAAAATGCTTCTTTGTAATTGCCACAATTATCACTGGTAGACAGTATGGGATAATTCTGTTCTTCTTAGCTCATACTTAAGAAATGAAAGAGAAAAAAATTGACTGTTCAGAGGATGGGATCTCTCTCTCTCTCTCTCTCTCTCTCTCTCTCTCTCTCTCTCTCTCTCTCTCTCTCTCTGTCTCTCTCTCTGTCTCTCCCTGTCTCTCTCTCCTTCTCTCTGCCCCCTCCTTTGATCCAGTGTCTCTCTAGTCCACACTGACCTTGTAACTCTCCCATTCACCACAGTCCTTTTCCTTAGCCTCTACAGTAGGTAGCCAATTTATTTTGTGCTATCCTATAAGCTTAAGGAAGAATTCCAACTCCCCAACAAAAGCAGTCATTTTGTGTGCACCTGAATTATACCACATAATTGAGATTTATGTAAAAGCTTTTATATTTCTAAGTCTTTCAAATATACTTTAAAATAATTCCTTAAAATTGTTTTCCTTAAAACTTCCACACTTTAAGTAACAGGTATACATTATAAAAAAGGAAAGAAAGTGAAGTTTCTTTCCTATTTGTTTTCTTCTTCCTTGGCTGTACTGCAACTCTCAATAATTCTGCCACTGTTAAGAGTCTTAAGCACCAAGGTCATGGTTCTTGCTCTTTCTTTCTTTTGACAGCACCAAGACACAGGGTAGCAGCAGGTTCACAAAACTGCTGACCCAGAGAGTAGAGGTGGATGACACCCGGCCAGGAGGGCAACACGGCTTGGGCACATGAGCCGGTGGATAGGCAGGGCCAGAGGATGGGCAATGAAGGGCATCTCACCAGGGTGCAGACATCGAAGAGCCTGAAGCCCTGGACTAGAGAGAGAGAGACGCTGTGGGCGACTTGGGGGCAAGGACAGGACCAGGCAGCTGCTGAAGTTGGGCCATCACAATGTCACCAAAGCTTTGTCTGGAAACTTCCTGCCTGACCTTGCTTCTTGATCTAAGTGGCTTTGAGCTAAACAACACAAGACTTAGGACTGAGGTGAGGGGCGCTTTTCCCTTTTAGAGGTAGCTTGAAAAAGAAACTCCCATCAAATCCTCATGAATCTCTTCCCCTGAGATGTTAAATTTGAGATAAAAATTCTTCTGGGATTTTCCTTACTAAATAAGTGAATGTTCCCAGTACATAGTTTTTTTTGTTTGTTTGTTTTTGTTGTTGTTGTTTGCTTGTTTTTAAATTAACCAACCAATTAGGTTCTTATGCATTGTAAGGGAGACCGTCAGAGTCTGTCTTTGCCCACAGGATCTATGTCCTTCAAAAATGAGAGGCATTCTCTTATCTCGCCTTCCCTGCACAAAGAGGCAGAGACAAAGGAGAAAACAGACCAGCCATGCACCCCTGGCTTTATTTCCTTTTCTTTACTTTTGAGTCTTCAATGTCCTTCTCTTTCAACCCCAACTGTTCAGCTTCTGAAGAATTTTCCTTTTCTTGATTTTTCTGTGCATTTTATATTGACAGTGAAATCTGGGAAGAATAATAGATGCCTTTGGAGCAGTTTCCCATAGAAAGTGGGTACTCTGTGAATAACTGACTCAATTCCATTAGGATGATTGTCATTATCAGTACTTCTTATGCCAAGGTACATTTTACCATCTTATTTCATGATGTTGTCATAATAGCTTGAGACTAGGATTTTTTTTTCATTCTACAGAAGAGGAAACTGAGTCACACATAGTTTACATTGCTTCTCTCAGCATGTATCAGTCACACGTGCTAGTAAGTGGTACGGCTGGGATGCAAATGCAGGCAGTTTGAAAAGGATCACTGTTAAGGTGCATGGAGAGGTGTTCCCCATAGCTTCATGTAGTCATAGGCAGCTTAGGGAGCACTTGTGGCTGTGGGTGCTGCACTCCCCTGGGGTAGGTAATCTGGATTACAACGTCAGGAGGGGAAAGAGGTTTGCTGGAGGCCACAGCTGCTGCCCTTCCCTTTGTTCTTTGCTGCTGCCTTGAATGGCTCCCTCTGCCATGTACCACTGGGCCTTGGAGATGGCTACGTATAGACTGAAACCTCCACTGACTATGAGCTAAATAAGCCTTTCCTTCCTTCATTTTGAGTGTTGGGTGTTTTGTCTCAGCAAAGAGAAACGAGTAACTGAGACAACCACACTGTCAGTCGGTAGGTTCTAAAGTCAGTACAGCAAGAATCATAGCCTACGGTGAGATTAGGAGAAGGAAAGAGGGCACAAAGAATCTACTCCACCTTAAAATGCTATAAAGGGTTCCCAAAAGGTTTCCCAATTTTTTACTACTAAATATTTCAAATTTAGTTGAATTAAACACA
The DNA here is from genome assembly GCA_004027025.1 of Myocastor coypus. Taxonomy (NCBI): domain Eukaryota; kingdom Metazoa; phylum Chordata; class Mammalia; order Rodentia; family Myocastoridae; genus Myocastor; species Myocastor coypus. Next base: position 9,907 of record PVJA010013866.1, on the reverse strand, counting down.
ATGGTACATTGAGAACCCATAAATTCACTACTAGTTTCAAAACAGCTTTTTAAATCTCAACCTGTAACCCTGAACAATACCCCTAATTATTTCAAGCAAATCCTAGACAATAAATCATTTCATCTGTAACATTGTGTATCCCTCTAAAAGACAGTGGGCTTTGTCAAAACTTTGATATTATTGTTTTAGTTGAACAAGTATGAAACTAAAATGATTATTCTCAGTCTTTAGCTTAAAATATCAAAAACTTCCCCTTAAGTTAGAAAAAAATGAGGAGAAAGCTATTTTAAAATGGCTTCAGGATGTAGAAATTCCTGAAGTATAGAAATTTAGTTGCCTCTTCTAGCAGGACATGGGCTGCTGAAAATAAGGTGAAGGATCACAAGTAAGAAGTTTAATATTAGGATCTATGCTACAGTGCGAGTTGGGAGATTTCTCCCTGTTCTCATTTGTTTTTTACCTAGCATGTGTCAGACATTGTGTTAGAATTAAATATAAAGTAGTAAGTAGTACAGATGCAGCCCTAGGCCTCTCACCGTCTCAGCCAAACATGTAATCCACTCAAATGTAAAATTAGAAACTGTGAAAGAGAAAAGCAAGACCCTACAAGAAATAAGGAGAAAGCCTCACTGGGACCACAGAGGGGGGTGATGGGAGCTCATGGGGGTAGATGTGCTGTGGGCTGAAAGATGACTGGAGTCCACCTCAAACATTGCTTGCATAAGATGGGCTGGGACAGAGAAAGCAGAATGTGCAGAGGCCTAGGTATGCAAGAGCCTGACGAGCCCAAGGCCCAAAGGATAGGCAGGCTCAGCCACATGCAAGAGCATCTTGGTTACTTTTCTCCTTGTTGGGGTACATTAGCTGACTCCTGCAAATTATGGGAGGAAATATTTATTATGGCTCATGGCTGGAGTGGTGTCAGTCCATAGTGCAGTGGCTCCCAGTAAGGACTACATGGTAGCGGGCCATGGGGTAGGAAAGCTGCTCTGGCACAGCAGACAAGAGGCAGAGGCATAAGGGAGGAGCCAGGAGGGAGACATAGCCTACTGGTCATACCCACAGTGACTTGCCTCTTGTGACCCAGCTTCACCTCTTAATGGTAATCAGCTACAATGCGTACAACCCAATTGCCTGTCAAAGGTCTTGCCTATGGTCATATAAGGTTTTAGGGAGACATCTAGACACAAATCATAACAAAAGAGCAATATGATGTGTGATGAGATTGGAAAGATAGATAGGGTCTCACAGACCATGTCGAAATACCTGAGTTATATGTAAAAGACAAGTCATCTAAAAGCACTGAATCAAATAAATAAATAAATAAATAAATAAAATTTAAAAAATAAAAGCACTGAATCACCCACATGTGGTAGTCTCTGCCTGTAATTCCCACAGTATGGGATGCATGAGGCAGGAAAATTACAAGATAGAGCCCAGTCTGGGCCACTTAGAAACTTGGCAAGACCTTGTCTCAAAATATAAAAATAATAAAAAATGGCTGAAGATATAACTCAGTGCAAAGGTCCTATGTTCTATTCTTAGCACTGAAAAAAAAAAGTTAAGTAAAGGTATTAAATTGACAGAATACAAGATTGGTCAAATACCTCAGTGGATTAAAGCACCTGCTTAGGCAGACTCAGGACCAGGGTTCAATACCTGATGGGCTGTGCCAGCCCCACCCCCAGGGTGCACTGAGATGGCGACTGAGACTGAGTGTGATAGCACTCGCCTGTGATCTCAGCTCTTGGGAGGCTGAAAACAGGAGGATCACTAAGAGTCTGATCTGTATAGTGAGACCCTGTAGACTATGTTGTAATTACAAAAAAAGAAAGAAAGAAAGTAAGAAAGAAAGAGAAGAAAGAAAGAAAGGAAGGAAGAAAGGAAGAAAGAAAGACTATACATTGGACTTTTAAAATGTTGCAAAGCCGGGCGTGGTGGCTCACACCTGTAATCCCAGCACTCGGGAGGCTGAGGCAGGAGGATTGGTGCGAGTTCGAGACCAGCCTGGGCTACAAAAGTGAGCTCAGGACCAGCCTCAACTGCATAGCAAGACTCTGTCTCAAAAAGACAAAAATAAAATAAAATAAAATAAACAAATAAAATGTTGCAAAAATTACTCATTTGCTGTATAGAAATTTCAGTGGTGAGTTTTAAAGAGGGGAATTAAATCAACTAGGAGAGAGTTGTCTTTGTATAGCAAGAGGATGTGCTGGAGGACTGAGGAGAGACCTGCCTGTTGAAGGCATATTTTGGAGTGGAATCCACAGGACCTAATAATGGATATTTATCGCCTGTCATTGTAGCTTCATCATCATCCTGGGTTTTGGGCTTATAATATAAGAATCCATCCCAGATACTAATAATGCTGTCACTACATAATCTCCTATCAAGCTAATAAATAATCACAAGTGTTAACTGAGCACTAATACCATGCCAAGCTGTATTCTAAGTGCTAAGCTTTGCGAATCTCATTTAGTTTCTCTCACTGAGTAAGGACAAATTTAAGAAATTAAGAAAGAGAAGTTTATTTGATTGCGGATGAAAAAGAAAAGCAAAGAAAGAACTAGAAATTGAGAGGGTAAGCAAATTGCCTAGCCACGTGGCCAACAAATAAGCCTGGCAGTCCATTTTTTTGGCCTTCCATGCCTGTGCTCTGCATCACAATGTGACTGTCCCTTCGCACATCTGCAGTAAGAGTGACGTGGTAGTCTGCTTTCTAAAATGGTCCCCAGAGATTCCCGTGGGCCGGTGTTCACTCCTTCACGGAACCCCCTCTGCTCGGTATAGGAGGGACCTGGTAACTTCCTTCTGATACACTGAATGCAGCAAAAATGGTGGGAGGTCGCTCTGAGGTTTGTATAGCACTCTCACTTCCGGCACCTCTCCGGCCTTCTCACTTGCTTCCATGAAACAAGTCACCATGATGGGAATGGCTCTAAGGAGAGCGTGCAGGGCAAAGGGCCGAAGGCTGCTCCTGCTCCCACCTGAACCGTGCAAGGACCCGCAGGAGGAGAAGCACAGTACCCCCTGACCCGCTAAGCCTTGAGGTCCCTGCCCATCAGCTGAGGTCTTGATTTTAGCTCGTCTGACCTGATCGTCAAGCACAGATAGCTACTTCCAAAACGAACTGTTTTGAGCTCCCACGATTTAGGGCTAAGTTTTTACAGAGGTAACTAACGCAAGTAACAATGTCCATAGTAATATCAACTAACACACTATCTTACATTTACATAGCATTTTAAAGTTTTCCAGAGAAAAGTCAAGTTTCAAAATAGCAATATTAGGAAAACATATTTCTATTATCTTCCCACAAAACATAACTGTTGTACTTGAAAGTCCCACCTGCATTTTTAACAAAAAAAATTGTATTTATTCACCTGATTTTCATTACCTCAATTCCCATTTTTAAAACCATTTGAAACATGGTACCTAGCAAGGGAGATATTTTCTTCTTTGTACTATGCTATTAGCAAAGAGACATTTTTAAACCATCTGGCCTGGGTGTTCTTCAGAACTTCAAATTTGTTGCAGCCAGTTGGACTTCTTCCCCCGTGCTGGGGTTTCCTAATCCCTGTATTAATTCTGCTCCAAGAGGGGGACATGGACCTTAGGCCGTCAATCAGTATTTCTGCCGGTTGAGATGTAATATAAAAGATGAAATTTTAAAAAAATTAACATAAGTTCAGAGCTCAGATTGGGCAAGACCACAAACACTTCTTCTGAAAAATTTTCCCAGAAGGAGCTAATTACTGTGGGAAAAAGTAATCTTCATGTTTGGCTTGAATAACCACAGAAACAACAAAATGCAAATATTTTTAAAATTATAGAAAAATTAAAGGAAGAAAAAGGTTTGCACTCTCAGGAGGACTTAACTTTTTAGACACTGAGTATATGTGTAAATGTACCTACACCTACGTTTCATATGTGGTAACAGATAGAGAAACAAAGGAAATATACTATAATGATACATTTGTTAATTTTGTTCATTATTATTAAGCATTTGTAATATGCTAGGCAAGTTTTAAACATAAAGGAGATGTGACAAAATACAACAAATACAGTCTCTATTCTGATCTTGCATATATTTTAGTCAGAGAGAAGATATCCAAAAGCAATTACAGATTGTGAAGAGATTGAAAATAAAAAGGAAGATTGTTTATAATAGATATTTAGAAAATACTTGTCTGAGAACTAAGCTATGAATGGGGCCAGCTATGTCACAATCTGGGAGAAATCTTTTCAGAAAAGGAGCATTGCAAACACAAAATCCCCAAACCAGAAAGAATGTGGAATGTTCTAGGCTGTCAAAGGCCATGGAGCCTGACAGAAAGTGATGTGCGAGGAGAAGCGGTAGTGATGGCCAAATCATTTAGAGCCCTGTCTGGTCAAAGGAGTATGATTTTACTTTAAATTTAAAGAAATTTATAGAAGCTGTTTAGGGTTCAAATGGCATTCTCGGGCTTATGTTTTCAAAAGATTACTCTCCTGGCTATGTAATGAATAGATAATAAACAAAGTGGACTTCAGAGTGAGTAGGATGAAATTGTAGTATTACAGGGTACAAATGACCATGGCTTAGAGGACAAGTAGTAAAGGACAAAGAAAGTAATAGAGTGTGAGAAGGAATTGAAGGGAATTGGACTTGGGGGCTGAAGGAATCCATGAGTGAACCAGGGACACCTCTTGGGATAATTCTGACAAAAATATAATTTAGAAATTTAGATCATGAGTTTAAGCTTCATTTAAACTTAATATATATATATAATATATATATATAATATATATAATATATATTTTATATATAATATATTATATATATTATATATATATATATTATATATAATGGTTAGCATAAATATAACAAAAATATGTCGTGTCAGATCATGCGATGTAACCCTTTGGTTTCTAGAGAAATAAAATCAATTCCAGGTGCCTTTCAGTTATTTTCACCTTGTAGTCGAACACAAATAATATGATACTTTTTTGTAGTTACATGTAGAGTATTTTAAAATTTTCACTGTTCTGATTCTCCAACACAAAAGTGACTTTTTATTTCACTATGCAAAGGGAGAAAGGTCTACAATTTATGAGGTGTACTTCTTGGGAAATGGGAGGGTGCACATATTAGTTCACTTAGGCTTGTGACAGTCCTCTACCATCACCTCCTTTCTGCAGGTGAGGAAGCTAAGGTTTGGAGTGTTTAGCAGCTTACCCAGTGACAGTTGGCTAGAATTCAAAGCCAGGTTTTCTATTGGCACTAAAACTCATGTCCCACCTTTATAGCGGCTATAAACCCCAGAATGTCTCCCTTTGTATCTCTTTTAGTTTCCCTGTTTTCCCACTGTTCTTACAGCTCTTGTAAGAATTGAAATTAACAGTCAGGGCATCTCCTCCATTTATGCTGCTACTAACTGTTTCTGCTGGGCTTGGGACATGCTTCATTCCTCCCTTCTACCATTTGACGGTATTGTTCGGCCTCTGTCTCAGCTGCTTAATAAAGAGAAATCCCCAATATCCCTTCTTCTCACAGTACCATAAATAGCGGCCACTGCCTTGGCAATTTTCTGGACCTCTGCATCCAATCGGTTGTTACCTAAACAGCTCGTTTTCTTTGGGCCATAATACATAGGAAACTAAATTCATTAACTCTGAGACATGCTTAATGGAGCAAACAACTTGATTTTCTTCCTCTTTTCCATTTGTTCTTTCTTAACATATTTTCTTATTGTACTTCCCATTTTGTTTATCTCATGTTTGACTTTGTTGTTTTCTTTTTATGTTTTTAATGCATAATACAATACTCTTCTCTAACCAGTTTTTACTCTTGTATTTCTATTTTTCCTCTTTTGAATATGACCAACTGAACCTTTTTGTACTTATTTATCCATCTTTTTAAACTTTCTAAAAGCCCCAGTGTTTGACCACTGTGTATCAGAAAATAATCTTACTTATCATTGACACAACTGTCTTAGCTACATTGGTCAAAGTAATGCCACATAGTTTTAGAATCCTTAGTAGCAATTTCTGTGTGTCTGGCTCTGTTATAAGCTATTATTATCTGCATGTTATCAGTGAAGAAACCCCTGGGAAAATAGAACAGGAACTCAGAATAGAAAAACCTATATCTAGTTTTGCACATGGAAATAGAAACTTCACCCTAACCACCCAATGCCAGTTTATATTTGAGGTATTATGTGGTAGGAAAAGGCTAAAAATGAGGAAATGGGCCCCTTTATTGTGCAAAAATGTGGGGTGACCAGAGAAGAGAGTGGAGTTCCAGATGAAGGAACTGAAGATGAGGCTCTCTAGGTGGGAAAGCAGCTGTGAGGGAGGCTGACCTCTTTGTGAAGGTAGAAGTCTCTTCCTTTCCTTTTGATGCCAAAATAAATTTTTATGTTAGCTGGAAATGTATCTTTTACCCTGATAGAGCTCCAGGAGAGAAATTTCCATACACCTGCACACTGTGATGTGCTTCTTTGAAGAGACCAAAAGAACATAGTCGGCTCAGAGAAGACAGCATCCACCTACTGAAGAGGGGATCCACGTGGTGACTCGCAGCGCTGTGGAGCAGTCTCAAGGGGAATCTTAGAGTAGCATTCTAAAGAAAAAAGCCCAAACGTGGTACCATTACAGAACGTTCCCTGAAAGAAGAAAACAGGCAACTGGGAAACATTTGTATTCTAGACCACACAGAAAGTGTGCATGCTGATGACAATATGAGCATTATTCCTATGTAATCTTAAGAATAACCTAGAAGCATTCTGATACCCTGTTTGCATGTTGTCAATTGATTGATAGCTTATGCCCACACACAAACCACGTTTGGTGAGAGTTACACCTTTATCATTAGCAACTTGGTTGAGTTCTTAGATACCAATATGTGTATAAATTAAAATCTAGTAATTAAAAAAAACATCACAGGTCAAATGAAGATAATACAACCTGTAAGCATTAGGCAGGGAGAGCAAACAAACTAAACTGATAATGATAAAGCAAGTGTCTTATATAATTAAAGAATAAGACTATTAGTGAATCTGATTATAACCTAAGTAACATAACATTATTCATATACTAATATTAAATAGTACTTTCAGAAAATGGGAAAAATTTCAAAGATCTATAGTGCATATTTAATAAATACTTCTCAAAATTTTTTAATATACTATGGAATAGTATAACTTAAAATGCCCAATAAATTCAAGAAGGTTTATTTAGCTTATTAATGCCCCATTTTCATAACTTTCAGTAACACACTCTAACATGAATGTTTCATGCTATGTGTAATAGCAAATTCCGGCTGAAAGTAACTTAGGTCAAAAAAGCATTTACTCTTTCCAGTTGGGAAGCATATTGTTTGGAGATTAATTTATCAGCTTCAAATTTTAGGGCACGTGGTGGAAGCCTCTGTGCTTTTCTTGGCCCTGCCCGTGGCACCAGTCATCAAGTCCTAAGGTTTAAAGACAAGAAGATACCTGGTGAGGGTTCGTTTCTTGTAAAAGAAGACTTCACTGTGTCCTCAAATGGGACAAGTGATCAATATGCTCCCTGAGAGCCCATTTGTACAGACACTAATCACACGCATGTGTGTTGAGCCCTCATGGGTATTTGCCTCCTGAATACCCCTATTTCCTAATCTTACTGCATTGGGAATTAGGTTTCAACAAATGAATTTTAAGTGGACATAAACATGGAGACTATATCATTTTCCGTATTTAAATCCTTTACTTCCTCTTATTTTCCAAGTGAATATTTTAGCTGACCCATATTAGTTGTACATACTTATAGGGTAAGTGCAGCACTTCACTACATGTATACAATGTATAATTGTCAGGTCAGTCTAATTGACATACTTCTTTCTCACCTCTGACACTGATCTTTTCTCATAATGGTCAATTAATTATAGCCAACCATAGATAATCTACTCTGCTACAGAACTGTACCCGTCAGCAAAATTCTCTTCATTCCCTTTCTACAACACCCTTCACAGGCTTTTCGAGACACCTCACCTCCAAACTTCTGAGATCAACTCCTAGATCCCTCTTACACGTGAGAACAGGTGGCATTCATCTTTCTGGGCCTGACCTCTTTCACTTAACATGATGATCCACATGCTGTGATAAATGACAAGATTTCATTATTTTTACGGCTGAACAGAGCTCTCTTGTGTATATACACCATGCTCTCTTGGTCCAGTCATCCAGTGATGGATACTCAGGTAGTTTCCATTTCTTGGCTACTGTGAATAGGGCTGCAATGAGCACGAAAGTGCAGTCTCCGACATATGTTAGCTATAAATCCAGGAGAGGGCCTGTTAGATCACATGGTAGTTCTATTTCTCATACTGTGAGGAGATACCATATTACTTTTCATCATAGCTGAATTAATACTCTTATCAGCAGGGAATGAGAGTGTTCTTTTTCCCTGAGCTCTCACCAGTACTATTTATCTTCTCTGAATTCCCTACAATATAAAAATCAAGATTCCTTGTATGTTCCCTTCCCATGAGTTCTGTAGACTCATATCATGCCTGCCCCCTGGCACTAACCATGTACCAGTCGGATTTGTCATACCTCAGTGTTTTTCCTTAACTTTGCTACTCACCTTTTAAAGGCACAATCTGTTGTTTTCCAGCCTCCCCTGTAATCCTGGAAAAAAGGTCTAAATTCTCGCCACTTCCAGTCTTCTTCTGTATCACTTGATTGAGAGTCTGAATTAAGTACATTTGATGGTGCCGGGCCTGGTGGCACACGCCTATAATCCCAGCACTCGGGAGGCAGAGGCAGGAGGATCGATGTGAGTTCGAGACCAGCCTGGGCTACAAAAGTGAGCTCAAGGCCAGCCTGAACTGCATAGCGAGACCCTGTCTCAAAAAGACAAAAAAAAAAAAAAAGAAAAGAAAAGAAAATAAGTACGTTTGATGGTTTATTAATAGCCAGGGGCCTGGAAACCCTGTGGGGATCTTGGGGGCACAGGCCTTTCTGCTACAACATGAGTTTTCATAACTTGAACCTACTTTAATATAATTGATTAATTAGGGAACATTATTTACATTTTGTAGACTGCATTGGCTATAATTGGATAGGGACTGAAAATTAGCATCAATCAGAACAGGACAGGTTTAGCCAGCTATGTTTAAGTGTCTAGGTGGTAAGAAGCTAGGTGATAGCAACCGTCTGAAAATAGCATCATGCTAATGGTAGTTCTGGTGACAACTAGAAAAGCAATTAGTTGTGGCAAAGTGGGATTGCATCTTCAAAAGCATGGAGGAATTTTGGGTTGTCAAAAATAATTAGTGCAGGTGATTCACTGACAGTTCATGGGTGGAGACCAAAGGTGCTGAACCCCCTTGCAGTGTACAAGGAGAAATTGGCTTGTCCAAAAGATAGAGAGCCAACACCTTCACTCTTCTGGTATGCTCTACCCAAGGGTGGACAAGACAGTCAGAGAAAAAGCAATGTTCGGGCTGGGTGGCAAACCCATGGCACCTATGCTGCAGCAGTACACAGAGCCCTCGGGAGGCACGTGAGCCCCAGCACCTGAGCATCCCCGGGGCCATTGAGCACTCAGGTTTAATGACAGTGTTGGCCCTTTGTGACAAAGAAGTGGGCTTTAGGTGGCAGTTTGGGTACTTGGTCTCTAAAAGGTCGGCCATCACTGGTTTGGGGATGAATAGTTATATGGTGTTTTAAACTATCAAAAGAAAGCCTTGCTATTCTGATGACTGGGGTTGTACAGCCCCCTCCCTTATCCTCTTTCTTAGCGAAACAAACGTTGTCGCTTAAATTGATTTTGTTGTTGTTTTATGTAAGTAGAGTTTTGTTATGAAGGAAACTAATAGTAACTTGTCAAATTTCACCTTCTCTTTGGTGACTTTGCTCTTTCTTTCTTTCTTTCTTTCTTTCTT
>PVJA010013865.1:0-48586 GCA_004027025.1 Myocastor coypus | reverse complement strand
AAAAAAAAAAAAAAAAAAAAAAAAAAAAAAAAAAAAAAAAAAAAAAAAAAAAGATAAAATCATATTATCTTCATATATACAGAAAGAGCTTGTGAAAAAATTCAATATTCTTTCACAATAAAATCATCATTAAACAAACTAGGAATGGAAAAGAACTCCCTCCACTTGAATGAGGGTATAGCAATATCTATAAAACTCAAAACTAATGATATAATGGTAAAAATCTAGACCTTTACCTTCCCTTAAGGTCAAGAGCAAAACAACGATGTGTGTCTTTATAAGTGTTAAACTAGAGGTAGTGGCTGAGGCATATGGCAAGACAAAATTGATAGAAGAAATGTAACCATGTCTATCTGCAGGTGTCAAGGTCTTCAATGCTAAAATCCTCAAAAGCTCTCCCCGACACGGAAGTGATAAGTGAGTTAAAGAACGCAGCAGGTCGCTATGACACCAGCACGGAGGCCTCCATTGCGCTTCTACATCCGGGCAACGAACAAGTCTAAAAGTAGGAAACATCCTGCCGCTCACAGCAGGATCAAAAGCAGTAAGATATTTAGAAATAAGTGTAACAAAAGAAATATAAGACTCGTGTGCCGTAAACGAACAATATGTGACGGTATTAAAGTCCATGCCGATAAGCCGGAAGACAGTTCATGCACACGGACTGGGAAGGTTCGTGCAGCAAAAGTTAAAGTAAGCTCCAAAGTGTGACACATTCCATGGACACTGTCACGGAAACCGGCTGTTTGAGTAGAGTAAGTATAAAATTGCAAGGGACAAACAGTAGCCAGAAGAACCTTGCAGAGATCCCACCTGAAGCATTTAAAGCAACAGTTGCGAAGACAGCAAGGCGCTGATCTCAGGACAGACACGCAGATGAGCAAAACTAAATGTAAAACCCATAATAAAGTCACACAACTGAGGCTAAGTTTCCAAGACAATGCAACAAAAGGTAAAGTAGCCTCTTCAACAGATAATGCTAGAACAACTAGATAATCATAGGCCAAAAAAAAAAAATTTGTTCTATGTCTTGCATCATAATAAAGATCACCAAAATGGATCAAAACATCTAAATGAAGCATATTTATCAAAAAAAAAAAAAACCCACTTATCACAAAACAAAAGAATAAAACTTTAGAACTGCTATGAAATAACTTCTTAAATGCAACACCAGAAGCATTAGAAAAAGCAGAAATTATGCCTTATCAAAATTAAAATGTTTGTATTTCAAAAGCTGACTAAAAAAGCCAAAATAACCTAATTATGGAAAAATATTTAAAAATGGTTTATGTGATAAAAATCTACTAACTAAAATACGTACACTTTGCAACTCAAGAACAGCAACAGCAAAAGCCAATCAGAAAAGGGCAAAGCAGGGCCCACCAGGTCACTCAGCAGATTAAAGCACCTGCTTAGGCAGACGCAGGGACTGGGGTTCAATCTGCAGCAGACTGCGCTGGCCTGGCCTCCAGGGAGCACTGAGACCGCATTAAGACTGAGAGTGACTAATCCATTAAAAAAAAAGCTTCATTACAATGCATGAAACGCAGAGCTAGATTGATGAGATGAGCTTTAGGAGGCTTAGATCAATAGCCTCCAACATTACAAGCTTCACGGGTGGCCCACTGCAATTGCAGAACATTTGACTGTGTATGCATCTGCTTCCTCTTAGTCCAAAGAGAAGAATTTTCTTTTCTTTTTCTTTTTTTTTCTTCTTAGCAACATCAATAGGGAGGTGGGTCATGCCCACACACTGTACTCTGTAGAACTATTGTGAGGACAATATGCAATGTGTCACCTTTTAAAAAAAAAGAAAGGGGAAAAGAAAAAAAAGTAATGTTTATTGAAAGTGTTAATGTTTAATTGTTTGATCAATCTTATATACCTGTATCTATTAATCTAAACTGATCTGATGATGAAAATATGTAATATAACCATTGTTAAATTTAAATAATAAAAGTATTAAATCATGAAATAAAAAAATTTAAAAAACAAATATTGAAAAAAAAAAAAGAAGACTGAGACTGACACCAGCCAAATAGCTCAGCAGATTAAAGCACTTGCAAACAGGCACAGGAATCAGGGGTTTGATCCCCAGGCCTCCCATGCCAGTCCCGATCCCTGGGGGACACACTGAGAGGGAGACTGAGACTAAGCGTGGTGGTGCATGCCTGTAATCCCAGCACTGGGGAGGCTAGGAACAGGAAGTTCACTGCAAGTCTGATCTGTGTAGTGAGGCCCTGTAGACTCTGTACTAAATGTAAGAAAGGAAGGGAGGAGAAAGAAAGGAAGAGACGAAGGATTCCAACTGGTATTTCCATGAATACAGTATCAATACAGCCACAATACACTTGAAGAATCACAAGACTTCACAAGACACTACTTCATACACACTGAAACTTAAAAAAAAAAAAAAGGTGAAAATATCAAGCAGTGATGTAGATATAGGAACATCTGAACCCCCACTTATTTATGCTCTTTGAAAAATGGCCTTGCAGTTCCTCAAAATGTTAAACATACAATTAACACCTTAGCTATTACTTCTACTCTATAACAAGAAGAAGTGAAAATATGCATTTAGGTACAACAGAAGATACCCAGCCATAGAGAGGAAAGAAGTTCTTATATATTCTAGGGCATAAATGAAGCTCAAGAACATTAAGCTAAATAAAAGAACCCAGACTCAAAAGACCACACCGTACATGATTTCACTTATTCCTGAATGGATAAGTGGAAACAAAAAGGAAAAAGATAAATAGTTTTCATGAGCTGCAGAAGGATTGGTCAGTTAGTAGGTGAGAGTGATGAAAATAAGAAAATACATAGTGGTGCCAGCTGTCCAAAAATGTCAACACAAAAGAATTTTGATTATATACATTAAAGGGTGAATTCGGTGGTAGATGAATTTACTTCTATAAATGCAAAAATAGTTTCACTTGCATCTCATATGACTATTATAAAATCTTATAAGTACAAAGCTTTATGGAATGGAGATCTTATTGGAAAAAAATGTTTTAGCACAATTAAGCTGTCCATATTTAATGGTATAACTAGTCTTACATAATAAGCAAATATAAATGGCATCTATAACTTTTAGAAATAATTATTTTCTGCACTTCGGCAGTTAAAGCATTACATAATCAGAGCTTAATGGATCTGACTATATAAACATCTCACTTCTTCAGAAAGAATAGGATGTTATGGAATTAGACCAACTAAAGAACATTAATCATTTGGATAAGACTGTTTAGAAATCCAGTGAAGCAGGCCATGGTAGTGCACACCTGTAATCCCAGCACTTGGGAGGCTGAGGCACGAGGATCAGTGCAAGTTCAAAACCAGTCTGAGCTACAAAAGTGAGCTCAAGGCCAGCCTGAACTGCATAGCAAGATCTTGTCTCAAAAAGACCCCCCCCCCAAAAAAAAGTAAAGAAAAGAAAGAAAGAAATTCAGTGAATGCCAGTAACTTTCTGTAAATTCCTAAAGATCTATTCATGAATACCTGGGAAATGCGATGATCCTAAGATTTTCACTGGATTCTGAGTCAAGCGAAAACCTCTTGGAAACAGAACCAAATATCCATCTGTGTAAAATAAATAATTAACAGTTTACACCACTACATATTCCAAAACATTAAAAATACTACAGCATCACAGTATATTTGATCTTCCCTCGAGGAGAAAATCCATAGTTCGATCTGCCCTAACGTCTGATTTTGGGTTTCCAAATTCCTCCCCTCCACACAGCCTAATGGATCTAATCTTTCTGCTCCTTCTCCCCAATATGTCTCACCTGAGGCTTTTATTATAATACCATGCAGCACTTTCAAATGCAAGCTCATTACCCTCAAGACTAAAATCGCAAAAAAATACCCCCCAACCTCCTGTTTATCCATATTTTTCACCTAACATGGTACGTCACCCATACTTTACATATAACACTCATATTTTGGAATATATTTAGACACATGCATAATTTCCTCACTAGACTATAAAAACCATTGATGGAAGCACCAGTGTTTGTGAATTGATGAGTGCCAACACCCAACACTGTATCTTAGGCCTATTCAACCATAATTGTAAAGTATACCCTGGTATCCCTCACTCAGAGTGGAAAGCGCAGATCTGGTAGGCAGACAGTAGGGACAGCACGTATGGAAAGGAGCTGTGTAAACGTGCACTGCTATAAACATCATATGTAAACAACCTTAGCAGCACAAAAGGGAAGTACCAAGGAAAGGGCGTGATGTGAGAAGCCAGATAACCTGAGCTCAAATCCAAATGATGAGGACAATCACTCCAAACCCTAGGAACTGCTGTTTCCTTATCTGCAACAATTTCTATAGAATCACTGGAGGAGCTGAGTGGAATACGGCATAAACTTCGAGGAGCTATATAAATAGCTTATCTTCACCAGCCACGGTTTCCATATCAACCTACTGGCTGCTTGCCTATCTTCCACAGTCACAGAGATCTTATTATTGGATCAACAGAAAGTTGTTGACTTTCAAAGCAAAAGCACACTCTGTCCCACCTAGGTACAAGGACATGAGCCATTCTCAGAAGCATCTTTCTCTAAGGGGACAACTAAAGGCTCCTGCTATTTTCCTAGAGTAAGCTTTGGGCCCTGCATGCCTGGACTTTGGCACACCTGCAACCTTCGCATTTCTATCCTTTCTCCGCCCATGGCGACTGACTGCGGCATTCCTTCTACATTTATATTTTTAGAGAAGTTACATAGTAGAAAAAAAATCTTTCTAGTTCAACAACAGGTGTCCTGAAGCGCCCTTCTCTGTTCAGATATTGTTCATATCATAAATATTTCAGTCTTCCGGTTGTCAAAACTTAAACTCCAAGTGGATCCTGTATTTTACGCAGAAAACCATTAGATGGAGCTCCACAATCATGGATATTTTAAGGCCTTGGGAAGCCTGTTCATCGTGAAGTACTCAATACATTTTTTTAATAATTTTTTTTCTTGTTTCAGAACTTTGGTTTATTTATTTTTATGGCCGGCTCAGCCTGCCCTGAGGGAAGGGCTGGCCCAGCATGTGGTGCCAGGGATCAAACCGAGGTCCCTGCAGCTGCCTCAGCTTTCCTAAGCAGGTGCTTTAGACCACTGAGCCATCCTGCCGGGCCCCAGTACCAATACATTTCTATAGAATCCACTGAAATACAGACCATGGGCCCATGAATTTAACTGGGGAATTATTAAGGACATTACAGTAAAAACTCCATCTGGGGTTATTTGCATGCTCTGTTCTGTGTTCATTATTGGTTTTCCAGCGTTGCTTGCTAGACACTAGAGGATGAGCACTTCCTTGCGGGAACCCAAAGCCCTTGACACCGGAAATAGCTGCTAGCAGGCCTTGAGGTTGCCCCGCAGCGCAGCTCCGCACCTGAGGAGGGCACCTGCACCAGGATGGTAAAGAAGAGGAGGATGATAACCCGGGAGAGTGGGCAACCCGCCGCCCGGGACCGCCGCCGCCAGCCCCGCCACGCCCGGCGGGGGGCCGAGGCCTCCATTTCACGCCGCAGCCACCTATGCTCCAAAAAGAAGGTCGTTAGGCCGCGCGCGCGCCCACCCGCCACCGGAAGTCAGAGGGCTTCAACAGGAAGAGTGGACGGGACGCACGCGCAGGCACTTCCGCCCCACGCAATGGCACTTCCGCCCGGCGCGATGGCACTTCCACTGGGAACCAGATTGTGAGGGCACTGGTGCATGGACCTGACTCCTGGAGGCTGGGAGACACGGACTGTGACACCTGGTGCCACATGGTCAGTAGCACTGCAAACCAGGCACTTTGCTTCCCAGGGAACGCTGCAGAGTACAAACAGCTCACAGCAGAATCTGCACCCTGGGGAGGAGCCCCGGGCCCCAGAGACTAGGCTTTTACTTTGGAATCACATCTATGGACTGAAAGATTTTTTTCTCTTCTTATGATTCAATTCTAAAAGCAAGGATTGAACCTAGAGTTACATCTCTAGCCTATTTGTTTATTTATTTATTACTTTTGTATTTTTATGTAAATTTCGAGTTAAGCTTTCACTAAATCACTTAAGTTGTCGGGACTGTGTTTGAACTTGCTATCCTCCTGCCTCAACCTCCCAGTGTGTTTGATTACAGGCATGTATATAAACTGGTTGCATACGCACGGACTTTGGAGCTGACTCCAAGCAGCACACAATTTATGAGTAGTGCACAAACCTCAGAGTTTGGCTGGGTCTAGGAATATCACAGGTTGTGACTGCCCAAAGAGGACCGCAGCGCACACCTTGTGACAGTTAAAGGTGATGCCGTTAGTCTCCAGGAGAAGCTCAAAATGGAAGCCAGGACCATAGATGAAGTTGACTGCATGCAGTTCCCCTCCTGGAAAAAAAAAAAAAAATCATCTTTTATTGCCTAAATTTAAAAGTGGGGAAGGGAGTGCTGGACAGATAACTCAGTAGAAGAAGCACTTTGCCTGGCAAGCACAAGGGCCTGAGTTCAATCCCCAGGTCAGAAAAAAGAAAAATAAATAAATAAATAAAACATAAAAAGGTGCCTGTCAGCCAAAGAGGCATTATAGAGAGAAGATGTTACAGAGAAATTGAGAAAAAAGTAATGCCTCTCCTTTTCTCCTTCTGGGTGTTTTTTAAAAATAGTAATAATAGATGATAATTGTGAATAAAGCAATCACAATAGTTGTTAAATAGAAAAAAATAATATATATAAATTATATATAGAAGATGCAAATTAATCATGGAAGTCTAACAAGAAATTGGTCATCACCTTCTCATGAAATGATTGATTATGAATACAGTTAGACACACTGAATATATTATGTATGCTTTGAATATGTTACGTGACCAGGGATTCCAAAGTCAGCCTACCCGCGGAGCTCTCCCTCCCTCAGCGTTAGCAGTGCATCTCTAAATTCCAGGGGCTTCAGCTGGACACAGGCATGCTCATGTCGCCACACCCTCAATTCTTGCTGTTGTACAGTTGGCTCCGCCCCTCTGGAACTGTACATGACTTGCACATTTGCTTCATGAAAGGTGCTGTGAGCTTTGATCCCCGTTTTCCAGTGTTTGGAATCATCCCGGTAGCTATTTTAGGTAAAATAAAATGGTTTATCGAGAAGGAAGTTTTAAGTGAACTGCTACATCAGCCATTGAAATGAGATCTCTCAGTGTGGACTAATAATTGATAAATTTCTGTAGCTTCCTGAAGTAATTTTTAAATGCTCATTGCTCTTATTCTGGACATCATAGTAGCATTAAAATAATAATTCAGAACATAGAAATGAGCCTTGTGTTTGACTACAATTTATGAATTGCTTTAATTGTAATTTAGATATATCAACCTAATTTTAACATGATACATATTTTTGCAGTGCATTTAAGATTAACACTTAGGTAAGAAATGTTCAGTATCAGCTAGATACTTCATCATCATCACATATTTATTATTTGAGAGTATATCGTCACTGGATCAATTGCTCAGTATTCCTTAATTAAATACCATTTAACCCATGAGATATGGAACTTTTGAAAATTTTTAAAATAGATATCAGTTCTCTGGAATATTAGAAATAAATACATGTTGAAATTGTTACTGCAAAGATAGGTTTCTGTCTTCCTTTAGAATTACATTATGACATGCATATTTGCTCTGGGCATTAGAGTTCTAGCTGTTGCCAAGCAACTAGAGATCTGCTTTGCTTTGTCTATTCTATTACTGTCCAATCCTGCCTTTGATGGAGAAAAACTTTTACCCTAAAAAAATGCTTCTCTACAAAATTTAACAAGATGAATCAATATTTTATGCTACTTTAGCTGTAATCTTCTGTCATTAGAAACTCAGGAATATTTAGTTAAAGAGAAAAGAGCCAACAGAAGAACCCAATTTGAAAAATTACAAAGAGAAAGGCCATGGATATGGAGGTTCAGCGCAAACCGGGAAAGATAAGTATCCCTGAGAAGTTCATCTATTCAGGAAAAAAGACTGTTGAGAATATTGATTACCCACACTACTGCGATCTCTTGAGAAAAATGAACATGCCTTTTGTGAAAGGCTTTGAGGACAGACACGACTTTGGCAGATTTGAGAGGAAAGGCAGCCCTGCTTTTCTGAAGTTTCACCCGTACCCGCCTTCAGTCCTGCCTGACTATCATTTGCACCACCCGTACCCACCTCCCTTTGGCCCACACTATGCATTATTTCCACTGCGAGATGATGTGCCCTTAGAAGACCCCTGTTCACGATTCGTGAGTCCCGCAGGTGATGCTGACCTGAAGCCCAGCACTGGCAGAGCCATTCCCAGCCTGGTGGACTACAGCGATGTTAAACCTCACCTCCGAGTTCCCAGACCAGACACTGGGTTTCAGTCGACAATGAAAAGGCAGACAATCCTGTCCCAAGAGCTGCAGCAGGATAGGAGATGGAATTCCAGGAAAGTACCAGACAGTTCCATCAGAGCAGGACTTGGAGGTAAGTAAGGCGATATGGACTTTACGAGTACTAAATACCCCAGTGTGGGAGGAGGTCATGGCTGCCAAGATTAGAATAAGCTGTCAGGCATGGTAGCATATACCTGTCATGCCAGGACTCAGGAAGCTGAGGCGGGAAGATCACCATGAGTTTGAGGCCAGCCTGGGCTTCATAATAGGCTCAAGGCCAGCCTGAACTGTATAGCAAGGTCCTGCCTCAAAAAAGAAAACAGAATTTTTGCAGTAAAATTAGCATACAGTGATAAGGTATTATTTTTACATTTGATTACGCATTTTAAGAGAACTATAATAATAATAAAATAACTAAGACTACTTGTAAAGCAAAATTTAGTTTAAAAAGACAATTTCTTAAGTGCCTGTGTGTTACTCTTCTCTCGTTGCTGGGACAAATGCCAGACACCCAAAATGAAGGAATGAAAGGTTTTTTAGCTCACAGTTACTGGAAATTTCAGTCCATATTTGTCTGGCCCAAGACTGAGTGGAACAGGGCAGAGAGCATCCAGTCATGGTGGCAGAACAGAAGCAACTGACCAACCAGGGCAACAGAGAGAGAGAGTCTGTTTTTCTGTCTCTCTTATAATATATTCAGACTATTGCCCCAGGCTGGGGAAGGTATGCACACCCATAATCCCAGCAGTACTAAGATCCATAATCCCAGTAGTACTAAGACACATCATCCCAGTGGATGTGTTAGTCTCAAACTCTAGAAGTCCCTGCCCCATGGATGCTTGAGGCTTTGGGGGGACAACTAGACACAAAGCATAACAGTGCCCAACACAATGTGTATGACATACTATTATAGATATACAGTGCTTATATCAGCTGCATGTATTATATTGAAATATTATAGACAGTCATACTTATTTTTTACCGCAAGAGGATTTGCATATCACTTTGGTACCGATAGCAAGCCTCCTTCTCTGTATCGCTCCCTTGAAAAAAATCTTCTGATGCTTATGAGAGTACAGGGGCTAAAATGAGTTCAGAAAGTGGGTGAAAGTAATTGTAGGAATCCAGTAGGAAGAGGAGCTGAAGAGGAGCAATAAAAAAAAAAAGCGCCCCAGTCCTGGACACAGCATTGGTGACCCTTTACTGACACCTCCAGAACCTTAAGTCTCTGTGAGCCCCTCTGCCACACAGCCATGGGCCTGGGCCCACGTGCCAAGACAGCCTTCTGGAGGGCAGCCCTGGGGAACATTTCCTATGCAAAATTGTATTCGACAGGCAAAGAGTGAGAAGAGATAACATCTGAATGTGTGCAAAAGCGACGGCCAGATGCAGCGGAAGGTGCCTGGCTGGCCCTTGTGCACGTGGCTGGCCTGCCATCCACAGCTCCTCTTTGGAACCCTGTCCTAGGAAAGAAAGTGAAGGAGAAAACATGCAATTTTAAGCACTGTCATGCTCTTTTCCATGTGACTGAAGCATTTTATATCCCAACCAGAGCTGCAAGTCCAACCCCCTGCACTCTTTGGTCCTTCCTGGTTTATGATCCTTTTGCTGTGCTATTAAATAGTCTTCTAGTATTTTGTTTTAGGATTTTGGCATCACTGTTCATCAGGAATGCTTGGAAATTTTTTCTTGCATCTTTTTCTGGTTTTGGTTTTAGAGAAATGATGCTCTCACAAAATGAGTCTGAAATAACTCTTTGATTTTCTTTGAAAGAATATGAGAGAAATTGGTGTCAAATCTTCAAGTGTGTAGTAGAGCTCTTTAGCGAAACTGTCTGCTCATGGACCTTAGTTATGAGGGGTTTTTATTTCATCTTCTATATTTACTATTACTGCAATCTCCTTAGGTAATTCTAGGTTAGTTCGTAGTCTCTGTTTCTTTAGGATTTAGCTTTGATAGGCTGTGTTTCTGGTAATGTGTTCCTTTCACCTAGTATGCCCAACTTGGCATTGCCCGGTTACTTATAGTACTCTTTACCCCTTTTTGTTTCTGCAAAGTCAGTTGCAGTGACCTCTCCTTCATTTCTGGTTTAATTTATTTGATTCTTTTTCCTCCATCTCTGTCCAAATACCCATCAATTCTGATGACGTTTTCAAAGAGCCAGCCCCTGTATCTGTTGATGTATCTTCGTTGCGCTTCTGTGTTCTGTCTTTGCTTGTATATCCCCTATTCCCTTCCTTATTCTAACTTTTCTATTATTTTCTTCCTTGAGCTCCAAGAGGTATAAGTTTCAGTTTATCTGGAATCTTTTATTTCAGTGTAGCTATTTACTGCTATGAAATTCCCACCCCTTCTGCTTTTGCTACCTCCTGTGAGTTTTGATACATTGTGTTTTTATTTTATTCTGTAGCGAGGCATTCTCTGATTTTTTTCTTTCACATAAAGAAGAAGCCTTCAACAGTAATTTCTACTTACTGATGAATTGCCCCGTTTCTCCCTCTACTATTGGTTTCCAGCTTTGTTCCATTGGGATCACAAAAGATTCCATTTTAATGTTGTTAAGACCTGTTTTGTGTCTACTCTGTGATCTATTCTGGAGAATGAGCTGTGTGTTCCTTCCAGCAATTTATATTCTACTGCTGTTGGGTGGAACGTTCTCTCCGTGTGTGTTGGATCTGCTTGGTCCACACATCTTTTAACTACTCTGGTTCCTGGCTGATTTTCTAACTCAGGTCTGTGTGCATTACTGCAAATGGTGTTGAGATCGACTGATACGCTTGTGTTCCTGTCTCTCTCCCATCGGTTCTAATTCTCTTGACTTTGGTGAGACTGTTTGTGACAGTTATTGTGAATTATCTGTCAGGAAAGTTCTGGCTTCTTCTTTTGGAACAATTTTCTGAGAATTTATCTGTTTCCCTTCCATGGTATGTTTTTACCTACATTTTTATTTTTATTTTGTAGACATTTGTGCATTAGGCAAAACAGGAATGTGCTCTAATCTTCCTAAACGGGCCTGATATGTAACAGGACTTCTCCTTATCACACCGGCCAGAGATTCTGCCAATTCCTTTCATATCCAACTGATGTGAACTCATTCTGCTTTTCCCGTGATACACAGGGCACGAGGCATGGTTTCTACCAGTGGAAAATGCACCTCATTCTCTTCTGTGATACTACGCCATTCCAGACCAGCAGAGCTCAAGGACTGTTAAGCTAGGTACTGGGGGCTTTGTGCAGCTCCAAAGAAGCTGAGGCCCTGGACATTTGCATAAATCAACTCTGTTGCTTCCGAGGAATAAGCCGAAGTCTGGGGTCTCTCACTTGCTCACTCTGTACTGAACTTGGGGAAGCTCTGTGTCAGCAGTACGCCACACCTCAGCTCTGTTTTCCTTTGGAGCTTATCCAGTAGGGTTCCAAGTCTGTATCAACAAAAGCAACGTCCAGAACGTGGGATGCTCCTTGCTACAGCATGCATGCTGCCTATGTGAACCAACCCTGTGTCTCCCCTGGGTAGACTCGGAAGTCAGGGCTCACCCCGAATGTGTGGCCTGGCACCTGAAGGATAAGTGAGCAGTTATTCTAAGCCACTGACATATGCCCAGAGGTTTGAGGTCGTTTTGCAGCAGCAGATACTGCTACTGGCTGTGGGCAGGGACATCATTCTTTGACCTGAATGTGATTATTCTGATGACAGGACCGTCGTTCCTCACTCTGTGCCTTTTCTCCTCCTCTGACCAACAATTACAGATTGCTTTCCTTCTTTTCTTCTTCAAAGCAATTAATTGAATAACAGCAAATAAGATGCACACCACTCGGTCTTACACTGTGGCTCTTGCACGACGCGTGCGCACATTTCCTCTTCTGTGATGTGTCATGGATAACAGTTATCCATACGGCTTTCCACAACCAACATTCCATGGGATTCCATTCTGCCTTGTTCATTTGGCTCTCACTTCTGCATCGGCATCAGGCTTTCTGGCTACTACCATAAATTGTGACCAACTTAATAGCTCGAGTATTAATTAGTTGAGTTTGTGGGTGGAGGTCAGAAGTCTGAGGGGAGCCGCACCGCACCTGTGCCTTCTAGCTGCGCCTTAATACCCACAAATCCTGGGGTAATCATGGCTCTTGCCTAAAGGATCTGGAGGAAAATGGCTCCCAAGATCTTTCAGCTTGCCGCGGAATGCAGTTCCTTGGGCCTGAGGCACCCGTGTCCTCGTTCTCCATAGCCAGGGAACAAACTGTCCTTGGAGGCCACCACTTCCTTCCCAGCGGGGCCGCCTCTATCTCCAGTGTCGGCAAAGATATACGGAGGCCTTCTAATCTCTCTCAGGCCTCGTGAGCAAGGGTGCCATCCCTCACCCACTGGTTTCCTATCCTCCTTTTGCCAGTCCCCGGCGCAGATTCTATCTTGAGTTTCAGAGGCAGACATTGACTGAACTATCTCTTCTTTACGAAAGGCCACGATTACATTGACCCTATAAATAGCAACACCAGAGCTAGCAATCGTGAATGAAAAAGCATGGTGAGCACCTGACTGTGTCCGGGGTGCCCCCTCATGGTCTTCGGTTCTGGCTTTCAACCCCGACAGCAGTCGTGAAAGATGAGGGAAATGAGGCTCTAAAGATTCAGATAACTCGCTCCGGTCACTGGTGTGCACGAAAGCCTCCAGAATCTGCCAGCCAGGACCCACAGAGAACCGCGGAGCTCTCGCACTGCCCTAGGCACCTCTTGTAATCTACCTTTCCCCGGCTTTTAATATGGCTATGCTAGCCAACCCACTTTCAGATTGACAATTTCCAAGTTGAATTGATTTGTGGAGCACATCTGTAATGTTTAGGACAAAATTCAAAAGTCCCTCCTTTCCCTGTAGGACTGGAAAGAATGTGGAAACTACTAGACAAACGCCACTCTCCCTACACAGGTGGGTACCTGTGTGCCCCACAGGAATTTTCCAGATTGCATTATCGGCTTATAACCCTCCAAGGCAGCCCGTCTGGGCCTTCCATCCGGGGCTGCCGTGTGCTAGCCGTGATCTCATTCTCTGTCACATTCCCTAGCACTCTTTGTCTGCCATGTCCTGGTCTGGCCATATGGGAAGTCCGTCTCTTCTGACCTGGGCCACGCTGCCCACAGGCTGAGCTGCTGTCCCCCATGCGAGTCCCCTGCCCAGATAGCTTCTCTTGCTCCACTTCCCCTTTCGAAATTTATGTCCCACTCAGTTGTCAAGATTAGATCAGCTGTCACCCTCAGGAAGATGTTCCTAACTCCTGACCGTCTGGCTGGATGAGATATCTCTTTTCTACCCCCTGCCCCCCGGCGCTTGGGGCTCCACTAGTACTGTCACTGCCACATCACCTTGGAAGTATTTATTTATAAGCCGCAGCGTTCCCCTTGCTCATGAGCACCCCAAAATCAGAAGCACCGCTTTTCACTTTTTTGTTGTTTTGCTTTTGTTTTTGACTGATCTTGGGCAGGGGCTCATTTCAGTTTAAAAAACGATTTTCAAATTGTCTTCCTTTTTTTTTTTACTCTATATCATTCTTTATTTTTTTTCAAAATAATGGAAAATTATAAAGGTTATTTTATGTATTGCTATCACCCAATTTGTTGCTGAGAATACCACATGTAGGCATGCAAGACTGAATGAACAGTTAGACATTAACTCTTCCTTTCACTAAACCTTAATTTTTCCTTGTCCATTTTACTTTTTATTTTTCAATTTGTTTTTATTACTTTTTTTAAAAAATTTATTTATTTATTTATTTTTCTTGTTTCACAACCTTTGTTTATTCACTCATTTTTATGGCCGGCTCAGCCCGCCCGGAGGGCAGGGCTGGCGCAGCATGTGGTGCCGGAGATTGAACCGCCGTCCCTGAAGCCGCCCAAACTTTCCCAAGCAGGCGCATTAGACCACTGAGCCATCCCGCCGGGCCCCTGTTTTTATTACTTTTAACAAGAGATAACAATATGAGAGTTTCAAAATATGTTAGTAGTACATTCGCAATAATTGACACATTGCATATTGTTGTCCTTGTAAAAGTTATACAGAGCACAGGGTGTAGATGTGATAAATTTTCTAATCGATATTGGTAGGGGAAAAAAAAAAGAAGAAAAAATTTTCTTCTCTTTGAACTAAGAGGAAGTAGTTGTTTTTCACTTTTTATACCCTACAGCTTCCACTAAACGTATGGTGAGCTCTTTTGGAAGAGCAACTTTCTCTTTTTATAAAATAGTGTATGTTACTACTCTCTCAGGGTTACAGTACCCAACAGGTCTGTTCCAATAACAAATTTAAAATACCAAATAATTACCCACCATTATAATTACATTAACATGTAAGTTATAATAATTGTATAATTATGTAAATTATCCTAAATTATTATGTTTATATTAGCATCAAATTTGCATGATTATTCTGTTTTCACTGCAAAAACAATCCAGAAAACTCACTAAATGGCCCATCCCAAATCAACACCATTTGGTTGAAGCCTCTAGTACAAAATGTGTATGACCAAAGAAGAAAACATCCACGGGAATACACTTCTGGCTTCCAGGTTGGACAAGCCCGGCCAGAGTGACTCCTCCGAAAGCGCATCTCCGGCGGAGCGTCATAAATCACATGGGCGCGTTCGATGAGGAGGTAGGCGTGCGCGGTAAGATGTTCTCCCCCGCTGGACTTTACAAATTCTCAGTTGGCCGTGTGTGCCCGGCGCTGTGCGGCCCTTGGCAGCACCCGGCACTGTGCCCTCTCCTGTGCCGCATCCCATGGGAGGGGAGTGAGCAGGTGCCGCAGCTGCCCGCGGGGACAGCCCATGGCAGGTGGTCCCGCTGCAGCGACAGCAAGTGGCCACTGCTGGTCAGCCCACTGCGGAGCTCGGCAGGCGCCCCTGCACGCCCTGGAGGCGGCCTGCGCGCCGTCCGCAGCCCCTGCTCCCTGCTCCTGCACACCCCTTGCCCTCACCTGGCTCTCCTCTGCGGTCCCCTCCAGTCGGCAGCTGCTCCGTGCGACGCCCCTACAGCAGCGTCACCACCTCCCACTCCGCTCCTAAGCAAGGTAGTACATGTGCCCCAAGAAAGGAGAGCCCCTGCCCACCACCACCTCGACAGCTTCTTGGAGTTCACTACTAAGTAAAAGATGAAATTACAACTATAGAATTTCTAAATTAAAAGGTTGCATTCCTAGTCATGTTCCTGTATCGATTTGGACGTCCTCAGAGCCTTTACATTGAAACCAGGACAACTAAAGACTCCTAAGGGATACACAGACAGGAAAACGATTTTTAAAACAGCTGTATTGAGATTGATTTCACATATTGTAAAATTCCCTCCCTGAAGGTACATGATTTAATATTCTTAGAGTATCCACAGAATCGCGTGATCGTCAGTAGTCTCTAAGTTTGGAACATTCGGGGCTGGCGGGATGGCTCAGTGGTCTGGGGCGCCTGCTTGGGGAAGCTTGGGCGGCTTCGGGGACCGCGGTTCGATCCCCGGCACCACGTGCTGCGCCGAAAAGATGAGTGAGTGAACAGACAGGGGTTCTGAAACAAGAATAAAAATAATAATTAAAAAAAAAAAAAAGTTTGGAACATTCTCACCACCCCTAAAGACACTGTTAGGATGCGTTTCTAGTTGTCGCCCCAAAGCCTCATGCAGCCATGGGGTGGGGACTTGTAGAGTTTATGGTTCACTCAAGGTTCCGTGGGACTATGGGTCTTTGCACTGCTGGGATTATGGGTGTGTGTGCTCCCCCCAGCCTGGGTCAGAGAGCCTGAGTGAAATGTAGGAGAGACAGAGAGCTGGCCTTCCTCTCTGCAGCCACTGCCGCCGCTGCTCCTCCGTTGTGTTCTTGCTCTTTGCGGCCGCCATGGACTGCCGCTTTCTGCCCTGTGCCACTCTGCCTTGGAGCCAGCCAAGTATGGACTGAAACCTCCCATAACTGTGAGCTAAATAAGCCTTTCCTTCCTTCATTTTGAGTGTCGAGTATTTGTCCCAGCAAAGAGAGAAGGTCACTGAGACATCACCCATGACAGTGCGGACAAGAATGCACACTACAAACTCAGCTTGCGTGTCTTGGACACCGACATCCGCTCCTTCCAACGCTGACCCTCCCGGGAACCTTCCCGCAGCTTCAGCGCCATGTCTGCTTCCCTTCCCACCTCTCCTGCCACAAGAGGGACGCCAGTGAGTGCGGGCTGCACCTGCTGCCGAGAGCAGATGCCAGGCTCCCCTGGGCGGGCGCCTCCCCTTCCCTGCGCCTGTGCATCTGTGTGTGCCATGCCATCAGAACTGATGGGGCCTGTTGTGGGCTTCTCAATGCGACGGCAAGGTAATTAAAATCTGGTTCTGCTCGTTCCACTTCTTGCATCTCCAAGTCATCAAAGGATTCATGGCTCTTGCTGGTGACTCCTGTGAGAGCAGCTCACAGAGAACATGACATAAAGCCGTCATTTCCTCCTTTCATCTATGCTACAAATCCGTGACGAGGCTACGTGGTCTATATGGCTATTGTACAATTGCAGGTCTGAAGTAGGTGCTTCTCATGTGAAAGCTTACTGGAATACTGAAGTTTAAAATAAGTACAGACTAGGCCTAGGGAGATTGCTTGTCAATCTAAGCACCTGCCTGGGAAGCCAAGCACCTGGGTCAAATGCCTGGTACCATATGCCATGCCAGCCCTACTGGTGCTGGTCACCAAAACTGGGTGTGGCGGCATAGCCCTATAATCCCAGCACCGGGGAGGATGAGACAGGAGGATCACTACAAGTCTGAGCTGCGTAATGATATGCAGCACAAATAAAGAGATTGTTTTAATTTAAAATAAGTACAGACTTTTCAAGGGCAAAATGTTGATCTATAGATGTTACTTCTGATATAGGAAATTTAGTAACACAGACCAACACTTCCAATTGCACAGCTAAATTCATGTTTATTTTTAAAGCGTTGGGAGCTGATAAGGCAGAGAGAAACTCTCAGAGGTAAGAGAACAGTCATGAGGAGAAGCTGGGCCTTCAGCCACTGCAGTGTATGCATGACGGGGCTGAGAAGCGCGAGTTGAAACGTTTAACAAATGAATGCTATGTAGAGAACAGCTATAACCCGAAAGGAAAAGTGAAATACAGGTTCCCAAGAAAGATGATGTCATAATGCAACACACGAAGGAGAAGAGAGACCAAGACGGGAACCACTGGAGAAGGAGCAACATGAATTTCAGACGCCGCTGACAGAGGAAGCCCAAGGTCAGAGGCAGGAGTTGGCTCCCCTGTGAAGAGCAGCGAGATGGATCGATTCCGGTCTCTGTGGCCTACTGCTGAGAGCCCCCTGCTACGAGCCCTCACTCACAGTGGCACATGGCAGTGGCCCAATCTGCCCTCCAGTGCCAGCAAATGTACTAGTTAAGAGCATAACACTTTAGATGTCTGTAGCATTTATCTAGTAGCTTAGAAAAATGTTTACAAACCTTACAGTGGAAGTCTGAAATGACAATTTATTTAAATGATTTTTAAAATACATGGAGATGGAAAATTATGTGTTGCGGCATAAAACAGAATATTTGAACCTACATGCAGTGCTGAGTGGTTTCTTGAACATTGCTGCTCATACTGTTAGGCTTTGTTAAGTGTTAGGAGATGTAAGTTACTGGGGCTTACTAGCAAGCCTTGGACTGATCGAGTAATCTCCGGCCCACAGCTTTACTGTCACATTACTTGTATGAACCAGCCACTAAGAGCCCTACTTGGGGATGACCTGCAGCATGTGGAACACTTCTGTAGTTTTTCTGTCCACATTTCCATTTGGCTATTAGGCTCCAAACCAAAGAGATTTCACATTTCAAAAGATTTTGCATGTAAACCTTAAATTGCAGTTAAGTCATTGCTATATGCTGACTCAGTGTGTCACTAACCCCCGGAAATGAAGTTGTAAGAAAGTTATAATTTTTCCAAAGTGATAATCTTGCTAGTGTAGCATTGATATTGTCAGTGCAACCAACCACAATACTTATTTGAAAATTTTTAATCCATATTTGAAGTTCTATAGCATTATGATTTTTTAAAGGGATAACCTGAAACATGAATAAGTAAAAGTAAATGCAGCCGGGCGTGGTGGCGCATGCCTGTAATCCAAGCACTTGGGAGGCTGAGGCAGGAGGATCGGTGTGAGTTCGAGACCAGGCTGGGCTACAAAAGTGAGCTCAAGGCCAGCCTGAACTGCATACTGAGACCCTGTCTCAAAAAGACAAAAAAAAAAAAAAAAAAGTAAATGCTGGTAGATGGTCTGCGGGAAAACATTCACAGAATTCTGGAAATTGATGATCAATTATACTGCCATTGTCAATTTAAACATTTTGTAATTTCAACTACCCAAAGAAATGAATCTTACATTTACAATTATATACTGAAAGTATAAGAAGAGTAAAAGTTTTAATTATTACTACTATTAATGAATAATATAAATATTCAATTTATAATTTGTAAAACTACTAAACTCAAAAAAACGATGAACAACTCTAACACAATATGGAATAATGCAAAATTTATCCAAGAAGAACAAAAAAGAGATAAAGCCATGTGGAACATATTAAGTGATGGTTTTAAAGTTCATAGAATCAGCAACTATGCTAAATATATATTTTAAATATTCTAGTTAGATTTTTATCCAGGCACGCTGCTACACACCCAGGATCTTGGCACTTAGGGAAACTGAGGCAGGAATGTTGCTATTTTGCCTCCTACCTCGGAAACTTAAGGTGATCTTGCTTCAAAATAAAAAAGAGAGAGAGATGAGCACGTAGTACAAGCATGAAAGGTTGCCTTGGGCTCTGTTCCCAGTACCAGAACAAATGAAAGCAATCTAATATCAGAATCAGGTAAAATAGCTACATACTTCAACGTGTTTACTAAAAGATAGAGCTTGCAGAATGTCTACAAAAAGTTATGGGAAGGGCTGAGGAGAGAGTGCAGCAGACTAGGAGCTTCCTTAGGTAAGCACAGGGGCCAGGGTTCGATCCCTGGCACCACATGCTATGCTGACCTCACTCCCAGGGGCCCTGAACCAGTGATTGTTGTATGGTTCTGTGTCAGTGCCAAAAGAAATGATGAGAAGATCCAATGAGGGTAGCTCAGAGGATTCACTGAGACTTAGCTCTCTCAAAGTGAGCCCTTACCCACAGAAGGATCTTACTTTTATTGAGTACTCAAGGACAGGCTAAGGAATGTATATAACTGCTCTGGTGAATACAGACTACAGATCACTACCTCTTTTACCATTTACCTAACGTTAGGCTAGTACAAATGCTAATTGAAAACATTCCAAGCAGGGGAGGAGACAACCAGTAACATCTCAAGCAAGAGAGGCGACAACAGTCAAGGAGCCACTAGAATAAGCTACCATCTGCCCCCTTGAACCCCAGGTTTCGGGATTCCCCAAGTAACCAGGAATCCCCAAGCAACCCACTACAGCTGTCCCTGGGCTTTGTTGATTATTCTCCTCTTCTTAAGAGGCTAGAGCCTTACCTCTACAAGTGATGGAGTCCAGGCATGGTGGTACACTCCTGTAATCCCAGCACTAGGAGGGCAGAAAACAGGAGGATCACAGTGACTCTGAGCTGCATAGTGAGACCCAGCACACACACAAAAATTTTTTTTAAGATTATGAGAAAAGACATAGAGACATAAACTGTTTTCAAGAATACTTAAGAAAATTAACATAAACTATGTCATAAAATAAAACTTGGGGCAATTGTAAATATTTAAAATCATAAACAGTATATATTCTTTGACCACAAGACAGTTATAGAAGAAGAAAAGCACCTTTGCAAATTATGTATCTGGAAACATAGAAAGACAGTTGTGAATAAGTCATGGGCCAAAGGAGAAATCCTAGGAGACTAGAGAATGATCTGTTAGCGTGGTAAGAAGGGTTATGATAAAATGTGTAGAACGAGACCATATTCAGGGCTGGAAGGCAACATACAGCACTAGGTGTATAGTTTACCACAGAGCAAAACAAAACAATTTTGTTTGGGCAGGCTCTACCTTGAGAAGCTAGAAGAATATGGAAAGTCGTTTCAAACAACAATATGAAAGAAAAATTTAACTCAGATGGTGGAAAACTCACAACTTTCCAAAAGCAGAAATTGGATTTTAAAGAATATTCAATATATAGACAGATAAAGAAAAGATGTAAATTTTGAGGAACCAAATACAATGATGTCTAAAAGTAATTGTGGTTAACCTAAAGCCTCATAAGCAAAGCAGAACAGCAAAAGCAAAAGGCCATACTACATAAGATACATGTTTTCAAAAGAGAAATCCTAATCTTCAAATTACTACCAGCAAACATGAAAGAGGACACAAAGCCCAAGCAAGTCATGCTCTCAACAGAAATCTTTCATAGTAAACCAGAGCAGTCCCGGGGAAACGGCACGGTAGAAAGAAGAGAGCCTGCGACAAGTGTGGGGCTGATCTGAAGGCCCCCAGAAGAAAGATAAAGTGGAAAAATCCACAGGAGAGGGCTAAGATGCAGGCCGTGTGCAAACAGTCCCCAACAGGCAGCGACCATGCAAGCAGAGGAGAATGTCAGAAGGAACAGAGTCACACTTGGAGGCCGGGCAGCGAAGGGAAAGAGGACTGGAAGATTCTCAGGGGCCAGAGGATCAGACACATGGAGCTCACACAGTTCCCTCAGTGACCGCCACCAACAACAACATGCAATTTTTATTTGTTTATTTATTCACTCATTCATTTATAAAAACCTAAGAAACATTTTAATTGTATTTTATTATATTTCATTTATTTGTTTTATTTCTTGTATTTTAAAGAAGGGTCTACCCGGTGTTCAGGGTCTCACTAGTAGCATCTTTAATTTAACAGAAAACTAAATTGTAGATTTACATTAGCGCACTATGAAACAATTTAAAAATGGAGAAAGAAAAGCTCACAAATAACTTCATCCTATCTTAGCAGTCCAATCATACACAAAATACCCTCACTTTAATTTTTTTTAATTATTTTCATTTTTAGCTATGAAATGCTACCTTTGTATAAAAAAAATTTTTAACGAAAAAAAAAAATAACATGGTCTGTGGAAAAGATGAGAAATGATTTTTTATGCTGGGGGTAATGCCTACTTTCATGGAGCCAAGGGAAAAGAGGCTAAAAATTTTAATAAGGAGCATCAAGGAAAAGCAGAAGGGCGTGCAGGAGAAAGAAACTGAGATAAGGAATGAGTTGAAAAGTGTCGAGAAGTGGCTGAAACGGAAGCTAGGGGTAGGGGAAGCAATACACATACAGTTGGCACCTCTGTAAAAGACAACCTAGAGGAGTAAACGGGATTCATCCAAGTTGGCAGGACCAACATTTTGGACTGAGTTAGTCCCTGCTGAGCTCCAGATGACCGCTCCCCACCATGCGTTTAAGTTTATGAAAATCCTTTCTCACGCTGTAGGAAGCAATTAGTGAAAATAACGCAGAGAAAGCACAAAGGGAGAGATAAAAATGCAAGAAAATTGTTACAGTAGGGCAGAGAGAGTAACAGACCATCACTATAAAAAAATGAGATACTTTAAGAACCCTCCCCTTAGCGAACTACTCATACTGTAAGGAATAGGAAAAAAAATCAAAATTAAAGACGATGTAGAGACATCTACGAAGAAACAAAGCCAAGAGAAAGCATAGCAAGCCGACCTGGGGGAGGGACTGTGAGTGAAGTGGGCTGAGAGAGCAGAAGCGGGAGAGGCAGCGCGAGAGCTCCGCAGCCATTTCTGTTCTGAAACTACTCAGAGTCTCGCCACTTAGGGCAAGAGCAGTGGCGACATCTGGGGTCACGGCATCTACAGAAGTGCTATATCTGAGAACAACGCAAGAAACATCTGAATAAAAATGGGCACATGCCTTTCTGTCATAGAATACATTCTGAAGATATGCTATATTGTGTTATTGTTCACAACACAGGACTGTTTACCTGAAATGTGAAGTATTCCTAGGACACCCAGCACTTGGGAGGCTGAGGCAGGAGGATCGCTGCGAGTTCAAGACCAGCCTGGGCTACAAAAGGGAGCTCAAGGCCACTCTGAACTGCATAGTGAGACCCTGTCTTAAAAATACCAAAAAAAAAAAAAAAAAAAAGTATTTCTAGGACACACACAAATGATAGCCATGGGTGACATGGACATATTAATTTGACCCTTGTAATCATTATACAATGTCTGCAAGTCACCATGTTATATATATACATTTTCTTTAACTACTAAATATTTTATTTGAGTATTTATGATTATTTTACATTATATTTACTTGAAAAGATAGCCCTCTAGTTAGTCTGGTCAAGAAAAATAGAGAGGGGGGGCTGGGGAGATAGCTCCGAGGCACAAGTGCCTGCTGGGCAAGTGCAAGGTCATGAGTTTGAACCCTGGTCCCACAAAAAAAAACAAAAAGAAAGAAAGAAAAATAGAGAGGATAAATATTAATGCAAGAAATTTTAAAGGGACAGTTACAAAAGTTACTAAAAGGAAAATAGGAAAATGTTATATATTTTACTTTCCCATACTAATTATTTTTTCTTGTTTCCAAATTTTTGTTTGTTTGTTTATTTATTTTTGTGGCCAGCTCAGCCTTCCCTGAGGGCAGGGCTGGTGCAGCATGTGGTGCCGGGGATCGAACCACGGTCCCTGCAGCCACCCAAGCTTTCCTAAACAGGCGCTTTAGACCACTGAGCCATCCTACCAGGCCCCAATTCTCCACTTCTTAAGATGCTAGATCCTTGTCTCTGCAGTCTTCCTTTGACATGAAAAAAAAAAAATCAGTATAGTTCAACATGTTTGCCATATGGAGAAAACGAATAACTTTAGCCTCGATGCTGAACGTGCACTCAGCAGGTTTAAATGCAATGTAAAGCCAAATGGAAAAGGAGATGGTGAAGAGGCACTTGATGGTACAGGGTGCAACACGGGCCCAGGAGTGAGGGATGGAGTGATGTGAGGATTAGGAGACCGGGGGGCCCAGGACAAGTCCAGCACTTGCTGGTAGGAGCTCTTTTAAAAATGGGGTGTCCACTGCCAGCAAAGAGAGGAAGACATAGAGCTGTCCATTGGATGCCTGCCATGAATTCTAGGGCTGGAGACAAATCACAAACCCTGCGCCAGGTGAACGGGAAAAGCACGTCTTCTCAGAAAATTATATTAAGACTGTAGAAAAACCAAGTTCATGGTAGTGGCTGACTCACTGTGTCAACTTGCAAAGTTAGAAGCTTAACTAATTAGCTTAACTAAAAGGGCTAAGCAATTCTGCACGGTAGGGCACGAGGCCTCACCCTAGGGTGACTCAGCCCTTCAAGGGTTATAAAAGGGAACTGAGGAAGGACGGAGCGTTCCATTTCCTCAGGAAGGAGCTCCGGTCTTCACAGTCGGCTTGGACATCATCTCCTGGCTTCCATCACAAACTCTGGCTTCTGCCTTGGGTCCTGCAACTTTCCGGAGTAGACTCATCAGCCTCCGATCTCCAACCCATCGGCCTCCTGATGTGGACTTGCGTGGAGCACTGTAGTGGTTCCAGACTTTGGACTGAGGTCCTCAGTCTGCCCCATGTGCAGACACCCTCTGCAGCTTCCTCGTCCAAGTCTGGCTGACCACCATGAGCCCATCTTGTAATAGCTTATACATTTGTCCGTCATGTGTTGTATCTGTTCCTCTAGTAAAACCCTGACTGATGCAATAATATGCCAGCCACAAGTAGATGGAGGGAAAATGATACCTGCAAAGCTATACTCAGGACACTTTTAAAGGCAACAGAACAACCTGGAAGGGGATTAGATTTATTCATTACTAGAGAGTCATAACTGTGGAACTGGAATTCTAAGGCCGTTAGGTTTTTGAAATGTAAGGGTGGGGTAAAAACTAGATGCTCATACCTTTGAAAACAAGTTCAGGGATAAAGTGAACGTTTTACTTACATGATGTTACAGTAATTTTGGTAATGCATAAAATTTAAGCCCCTTCTTACAAAAAAAAAGCGCTTCCATTCCATTAAATTCACTAAGCATTTTATAAGTTTTAATTTAACATCGCAAAAATAGAAATACAATGTAAATTTCCAAAGAAAAGTAGAAAAGCATTAAACCTGGGCAATCCAAAAAGTGCTTGAAAGAAAACAAAAATGAGGAACAGGGATTTGAAAATCACATGGTGGGGCTGGGGAGATAGCTCAGCTGACTAAGCGCCTGCTTGGGGAAGCGCACCCCAGGGTTCAATCCCCAGCATCTCATGCCACACTGGTCCTGCCCCAGGGGATGCTGAGCCACCAACCAAGTCCAGGTTTGGGGGCACCTGCCCGTAATCCCAGCGTGGGAAGGCTGAAAGTAGAAGGATCATGGCGAGTCCTAGCTGTATAGTGAGACCCTGCACCAAATACATTTTTTAAAAAAATTAAAAGAAAAAAATAGCATAGTGAATAGAAAAAAAAATAGCAAGCTCCATTTACATTGGGTGCCCTTTAATTTATCATTTATGTCTCGCAGGGCGACAGCGAACAACCTCCCCAAGCAAACAGAAACCACAAGGCCAAGGACTCATTTTACAAATCTTCTACGCAAAAGTAGGTATTTTTCCGGTGGAATGGTAAGATGCACTTCTCCATTTCTAATGATTCATCCACAGTGTACTGGTGGCCCCAGTCCTAGGAGTCACCCAGAGACCCTCCAACACAGACGTCTACGTCATCAATTTGACTGACAGTCCAGGTCCTGGAGAGCACTCGTGGCCAGCAGAAGGGTAAAGATATCAGAGAAAGGGAGATCCCAGTGCTTCGGGGAGCAACGCTGAAGAGCTTGGAGGAGGAGAATTCACAGCTCAGCGGCTACCTACGCCAGGGGCAAGAGGCGTCTGTCAGGCGACTCAGCGAACAGATCAGACCAGGATAAGAGAGGCGATAAGAGAGGAACCCTTCCTGCTGGGGAATTAATGCCCTTCTGAATCAAAGCTAAGAAGAGGTGGAACAGGGGAACCCTGGGTGTGCAGAGGCCTCTGGGGCGAGGAGCAGGTGCAGCGGAAGCTTGGTGGGTGGGAGCAGCGGGAGCCTTTGGCTTGGCTGTGCTCTGGGCAGGGTTGAGGCCCAGAGGCTTCAGCGTGTGCGTCAGCGTGCTCAGGCGGACGGGAGGCCAGCCTGCCTGAGCAGGACAGGAGCGGGCACGGGGCCCCGCAGCAGAGGGAAGGGAACCTTGGAGCCGGACCTCAATACGGGGCGCTCTCATGCAGCGCAGTGGCCAGGGCTGCTACAGAGCGGCCAGGGGTCCTGGTGAAGAACAGCTGAGGTCGGATCTGCGCTAGAGCCACCCTGGTGCGGCCCTCAGCTTGGGTCACTGGCGGACAGAGGCTGCTGGGTGCTGCCTTCTGGACAGAGCTCCTGGCAGCCTGGAAGGAGCAGAGCAGGTGTGACCACGGGTTGGCTTCCAGACATGTGTTGAGTGGCCAGCTATGGGCCAGTGCACCTCAGAGGAGGAGCCCGGTGGGTCCTAAAGCTCGGGCCTCCGTAGCTGGAGGGGACAAAGGCACCCTTCCTCTTAGGAGATGCCTGCAGGTGGAGCAAGTTTGAGGAGAAGCTTGAAGGACAGCTGCAGACATAGTGACAGAGTTCGTGTCCCTTGGTCCTCCAGCGGCTACGTGGGATAAGCAGACCCGGAGCCTTGATGGAGAAGCACCCGGGAGCTGGAAAGGCCACGGCTCGGGCAGGACATGCCGGGGCGAGGTGCAGAGAGGCCCGAGTCTCAGCGACATCCCCTGGGAGGAAGGAGAAAGCCCAGGGCAGCCGAGAACCCGAGGAGGATGCCCGCAAGAGAGGCAAGGCGGATGTCACCGAGTCTGGAAGCCGGAGGCTGCTGAGGGGAGCGCTCCAAAGGGCACAGGGGCGAAGCATCCCGGGGCCCCAGGCGCATGCACAGGCTGATCAGCAGCTGGGCTACGCCGCGGAGGGACAGCTGGACGCTGCACCCAGGAGTGGCAGGAGCTCCGAGTGCGGGGAGGAGCGAGAGCCGGGCCCGGGGCGGCAACACCCCAGGCGGGGCCCGGGGTCCTTTCCCTCCTCTGTGAAGGGCCGAGGCACGCGTTGTATTTCCAGTCCCGTCGAAGGAGCGGACAATAACTGCCTCGGTGGCATGGCTGGAGGCCTGTGCCGCGCTCAGGGGCTGTGCGATTTGGGGGCTGTGATGGGGACACTGGGAACAACGCTGATGTATGCAACCAGAGGTGGGCCGGCCATGGGTCCCGACCTCAGCCTCATCAGCCGCGTGACCTGGAGCGAGCAAAGGCGATGCCCAGCGCAGTCATCTGTTTATCAACTAATGATCTACGGCGCCAGCAGTGACGGTCAAATGACACATCTTCGGAAACGAAGATCTCTGTGAGCACACGGATCAGCTCTGCACTGCCATGTGACCAGAGTCCGTGACGTGGTATTGCACAGGCCCTCAGGTTAGAAGTCCAGGCAAGACCTGGCCCTGTGGGGCTCAGGGATTTCCAGGCTGGAATGAAGGGGTCTGCTGGTGCTGGGTTCTCATCTTCCAGGATCATTTAGGCTCTTGGCGGAATTGCAGCCCTGGTAGTTGTGAGTTCTTCCTTCCAGGGTGGCTGGGAGGAGGATCTGCGGCTGCTGGCTGTTCTCTCTCTCTCCCTATCTCTCTCCCTCTCTCTTTCCCTGTCTCTCTCTCTCTCTCTCTCTCTTTCTCTCCCCTCTTTCTCTCTCTGTCTCTCTGTCTCACTCTGTCTCTCTGCCTCTCTGTCTCTGTCTCTCTGTGTCTCTGTCTCTCTCTCTGTCTCTCTGTCTCCCTCTCCCTCTCTCTCCCTCTCCCTCCCTCTGTCTCTCTGTCTCGCTCTGTCTCTCTGTCTCTCTGTCTCTCTGTCTCTCTCTGTCTCTCTGTCTCTCTCTCCCTCTCTCTCTCCCTCTCCCTCTCCCTCTCTCTCTCTCTCTCCCTCTCTCTGTCTCCTGCCCGCCTTCTCCTCTCTCACACTACTTAGGACTCGATTGCTCAAGCAGGCCCACTCAGGATAAGTCGCCTTCTGAAGAACCGGGACCTCACTTATGGGTTCACAGCCCACATCAACAGACAGTGACACACCACAGGAGTGCTGTTCACTGCGCTGGCTCGTGGCTGCCTGGCTGGGGGCCCTCTAGGGTGTGAACACCGGCGGGCAGGAAATGGTGTCCCCTTAGGGCCCCGCCTACTCCACGTATGATCGTTGGAGCTTTAACAGCTAAGAGTGAGCTCCTCCTAAGCCAGCGGTTCCAAACCGTTCTAATGCCGTGACCCTGCAATACAGCTCCTCATGTTGCGGTGACCCCCAAACCAAAAAATAATTTTGGTGGCTACTTCAAAACTGTAATTTTCCTACAGTTATGATTCAGAAGGTAACTATCTGATATGCATTATGTATTCTCATTCCTACAAATCAAACATGATTTAAACATAGTGATTAATCACAAAAACAATATTTAATTATATGTTGAGCAGTATTTATTACTAATTCCAATAAATAACATTTCACCATGGCATAGCATGGGTTTAAATATGTATTTTCCAACAGCTTTAGGCGACCCCTGTGTTTTGGTCGTTTGACCCCCGCCGGGGTCTTGACCCACAGGATCAGAACCGCTGTCCCAAACTGTCCTCACCTCGTCACTTCCCAGAGCTTATGAAACTGTCCCTTGGGATCAGATGCTGCGACCGAGACTTGAGCCAGAAGAAACCACGGTGGAAAAAGCTGCTGACCTCGTCTCCCAGAGCTGCACCCTGAAGAGACACCAGAGGGCACCGGCCATCACGCAGGTCAGTGAGCGCCGACAGGTTGCAGCGCCCCCTGCTGCACCCAGGCGGAACCCCACTGGGAGCTCACAGTGTGGACAGCACTTCGTTGTTTAAAGCTGCACATGGGCGGCAGGGCCGTAACCATGACAATCACTGACAACTGCCAGTTCCTTGACGTTCTCCACGCTAAAGGTGCTTCCTTACGCAAAGCCAGCCTCCCTCTCCAGGGTAACGTGCAGGGCCTTTGTGTGTAGCAGCGCAGAAGGAAGAATAAGTAGTGAAGGGCACAGACGGGAGTGACTGCACCGGGGAACTTATGCCTGGAGTTCTGGACCTTAGAGCTCTGTGCTCCCCAAGGCAGAGTAGGAGGACCCTCGAGTAACAGGGTGCTGTCTGTCACCTTTTTCAGGGATCCAGAGCTGTCCTTTGGACCAACTAAAAGAAGAGATGCCCCTTCTTTTAGTTTCCAAATACCGAGATTTCATGGTGTGGCTTATTGAAACTGTGGGACAGCTGGAACAGGATTTGTAGAAGTGTGTCACTCATGTGACTCCGCTGATGAGACCCCTCTGTTTTACGCAGCGCAGCCCACGTTCCCGACACGATGGGCACCCGCAGCTGCCCGCAGCCTGGTCCTTGCCCCTGTTTCCCAGGCCTCCTCCGCTGGCGTCTCCCCACCTGTGCCCTGCGCCCTCTCCCGACCTCCCTCTCCCCGAGGCTGACACACTCTGTCATAAGTGCTGACCCTCACACTGGGTCCCTCCTTCCTCCTTGACCCCGGCCATTTGTGGGGCTGCACCCCCAGCATTCCAGGGACCCCACGCGGCCTCCGATGCCTCCGCTCTGTGCCTGCACAGCGTCCTCCGTGTCTACCAACTCCCTTGTCCTCTCACACCACGTGTCACTACACAGGGACCTGCTTACACTGTGGGGCGACTTCTCATGATGACATCTGAATACACGGGAACCCTTGGGTCCAAAAGGAAACCAGTCTGATCAAAATACATTATAATAGGGAGGTAAGAAGATACATGATGGGCCGGGGAGATAGCTCATTGGAATAAGTGCTTGCCTGGCAAAGAGAAGGCCCTGGGTTTGATCCCTGGTACCAAAACAACAACAACAACAAAAAAAACATAAGCCCCAGATTAAGAAGCCTCCTGATTATCTTCTAAATTAGCTTCAGCTCTTACAGAGAAAAACACCACTTATAGAGGAAAACAGACTTTCTTCAGACTCAAACTTGAAATTTTCACACAGAAATTAAAATTACTAAAAAGGTTCTAAAATATGTACTATTCCATCTGTATTTTAAGGATCTCTCTGCCGCTTCAATATACTTTTAAATCTTTTAAAAACTCGAGAAGTTCATCATTTCCTCGGTGTCCTGAGCCTTTGCCAGGCCAGAGGAGGCTCCTGGCTCAAAGGCTGTGCAGAGCGATTTGGGTCAGTAGAGGCCAGGCCTGGACCAAAGTCGAATCCAGGCCTCCCTGTGGGCTTTGAGCCGGGAAGGCAGAGACAAGGCAGGTTCCAGTGGTGAGGAAGGAGGGTGCAAACAGGAGCGCAGAGCAGAACTAGAGCCCAGGCACCCAGGTCCTGGTGTGCACCTGGGCTCGCAGGGTGGTGCAGAGCCAGAGGGTGGGCGGGGCCCGAGCATGGGCGTGGTCGTCGGGTGGGCGGGGCCAGCATGGTGGGGCGGAGCCAGTCAGGGGGCCACACACATACTATGAAGTTGCAGCTGCTTCCCTCACTGTCGTTCTTTGTGCTGGCTTTTAGATGGTCGGTGGACTCTGGGACAGATTTCAGACGAGATCGTTCTTGGCACCAGGCAAGCCCATCACCTTGTAAGTGTTGCTCCCAAGGCTCCCTCGCTAGCTTCCTTACCGTGGGGAAGCTGGCCTGAGAATCTGATCCCCCCACCAAGGTCAGCACATCGGACAGGTGCCGAGGCCCCGGCCTGACAGCCCAGGGAGGGAGGGTGCCCCAGTCACGGGCTGTCACCTGCCGCCTGTTCTCTTCCTCCGCCTTGAATTTAGACATGCCATGAGCACATTAACATAGGCAGTGCTTTACGGGCAGCTCAACGTGGGCCAAGGCAGTGTTGCGTATTCCAGGTTCTTCCTGCGGGCGGGCGGGACTGTGAGCTGTTTCTGTCCCTTTTGTGCCACATCGCTATGGCCATTCATAGAACGTACCACATTCTATGGATGTTGGAAGCCACGGCTTTTTTACTACTGCTTTCCCATGGACGATTTTGAGCAGTTTTAAGGGAAGTGGAGAAGGTCACCATTTGATCTATCTTTCTTGTGACCCAGAGTATCATTTCCTTTTTACTTTTAAAACTCCTTGTAGTGTTTCATGTGCACAGAAACATAGCAATAAAAGTAAACTCTAAGCTGTGTTTGAACCAGGTGTGCCACACATCTGTAATCCCGGTGCCTAGGAGGCCAGGGTGGAAGGAAGGACCACCAGTTTGAAATCAACCTGGGCAGTTTAATGAGGTTCTGTCTCAAAATTAAAAGAAAAAAAGAAAAAAAAAAGTTAAAAGAGGGTTGGGATTGGGGCATAGCTCTTGCATTTGCTTTTCGGCACCAAAAATAAAATCCACGTAGCTGCTCTCTCATCAGAAATGAACTGTCGCTGTCATACCAGAAGCTCCTCCGTAGCTCTCCGTAGGCACATGGGCCTTTCTCAGGGCCAGGATCATTCTGTTTTTGATGTTTTGTAGCTTCATGTTTGCTGCTAGTCCTTTAAAACAAGTTGTGCACCACCCCACAGCATGGGGTTCTTTTCTGAACTCAGTATACAGGACATAAGTCAAGTAATTATGCCAGTTAACATGGTGGCCAGTATTGTGTTTCCCAAATCTGTATATATTGTCATCTGTGTCTCTAACTTTTCTTTTTTCTCTGCTGTATAGTTTTCCTCCTGATGGATATTCCCATAATGAAATTTATAGTACAGGTAGAAGAATGTCTGTTACACATATTCAAGTATAAATATATTTCTGGATTTGACTTACAAATCCAAGTCTACAGTTTCTTGGTCAGTAGCTATATATTCTTCTCAACCTTCTGGTATTTCTCTATTGCATTTACGTGGCCCCAACAAACGTGGCCCCACTGCCTTTTCTGTTTTGTTTTTTAGTCTTTTGCATTTATGTTTTATTTGGTACAGGATCCTGCTGTGCAGCTCAAACTCACAGTGATCCTTTTGCCTCAGGCCCCCAGGGATGGGGTTACAGGCATGCACCACCACACTAGTGCGCCCAGGTTCCAGGACTGGCACAGCACACGGTACTGGGGATCAATCCCATGTCCTTGCACTTGTCGGGCAAGTGCTATGCCACCAAGCTAGCTCCTCAGCCCATCATGCTTTCTGTCTTATTTTTGCTGATGTATCCATTTGTGGATGAAAGCTGAGTCTCCTGGACTGTGGCGTCTCTGAAATCCTGATTATGCACCTAAGAAATGAACCCCAGGAGCCTCCATAAGAGCCCTTATACAAATGTTTGTAGTACATGTGTCTGTAATCTCTGGAGCCTAGAAATAATAACATGCTGCTTAGCAGGTAAGTAGATGAAGGTGGCAGAGAAGTGCCCACATCGTGGAGTACTACTAAGCCAGGAAAAAGAACAAACACACACAGAGGAAGGGAGAGATCATAAACAAACGTTCAGTGACCGTAGCCAGACAGGAAGGGCTTTCCATGGTGTCTCTCCACTGATTGATCTCACCTCCTCAAAAAGCCAGAACTAAAACTTTAAATTATTTCTAAAGCCACATACTTTCAAAGGTCAGCAAAAAATGTCTGAAGACTTTTTTATTTTGACTAGAGAGATGTTTTAAGAATTTGGTGCTCATCAGCAACGTTCACTGACCCCACTGTCCCTGCCTTCCCTTTCTCTAAGTGTGAGCCCAAGCTCCAGAAGCAGATACGTCCCTCTCTACAGGTACGTGCTGTCCCTCGGCATGCGCAGGCTCTGGCACACCCGCAGGCTGCAGCGCCCGCGCCTGGGCTTGCCCTGCTCCTTAGACACAGCAGTGCTCAGTGTGCCTGGGAAGATGCCTGTCTGAGACCTGGCGTTCCAGCAAGCATCTCTTTTAAAGATTTTGACTACATTATACAAAGGTGACATCGTTTTCTAGGTGATTTATTTTAAGAAACCATGGAGTCTGCTGGTGGTGTCATCCAGGGTAGGTCCCAGGGCACTGGGCAGGTGCGAGGCCTCCCTCAGCTGGGCAGGCCAAGCCGCAATTCTCCCTGTGTGCAGAAGGCTGCAGATGCCTGGGCCCGGGGCCGCCTCTTCCATGTACTTCTTCCAAGGGAGCCAGGCAGGGCTGCCACCATGGGCAGGGGCTGCGCCTGGCGGTGTCACCTCTGTCTCTGTACGGGCTCCTTTTGTGGCCCTGCGCCCTCAGCCCCAGGCCACTTACTGGCCCTGGCTCACCGGCAAGAGCCCAGCGCCTCTTCAGGAAGGCACCGCCTCACGGTCCCTCCCAGGCCTGCAGTGATGTCCAGGAACAGGAAGTCTGGGACTCCTGTATGTGGGAAACTCAGGCTCCATGCTGTACCCGGGTTTACCTATAGAGGTCGCCCTCCTCTCTGGCCAGCACCACATGCATTTGTCCCTGCATTTTTACTTTTTATGTCTGGAGGTCTTGGTCGGCTAGGACCCACAAAATTTCCCTTAGGAGCCGGGACACAGATCAGTGGCCCTCTTTCCTCCATCCTCTTTCCTCCCCTCCAAAAGCGGCCACCTACAGACCACTGATGCCGACGCCGTGGATGACCCCTGTGGAGATGCCACAGCATTGGCCGAGCCTCGGCAGTCGAAGCCTCTGTACACGAGCACGAGCCGGTGAGCCCCTTTGCTTGCTTTATCGTTAGAGGTGAAGGAGGAGATGGGCCACCCCGACAGACTGAGGCAGGAGGATTCTACGCTAGAGCCCAGACTGGGCACCCACTGAGGGCCTGAATCAGAATAAGTAGATCAGAGGGCTGAGGAGGTAGCTCCGTGCAAAGGGCCTGGGTGCAGTCCCCAGCGCTGCTGCAGACCACACCGGCTGGCCTGCTTCTGAATGTATCATGAGAAGTAACGCGCCAGCAGCTTCCCGGCCTCGCCAGGGGGCGCTGGCTAAGCAAGCCATTTCACGCAGTGGCCTCGGTCTGTTCAGCTCAACTGTGCCAAGCAAGTAGACCCGGTGAGTGCATTTGGTGTCCAGGTCATTGGTGACATGACTGACCCATGACAGTCCTTACTGAAGTTGACAAAACGGCTCTTCTTTAACATGACGTAGTGAGTTGCAGCTTCAGCGTTGGCTGTCTGGAGCCCCTCAGCTTCCCATGGGGACGGGACCGCAGCTCGCTCAGCAGGAAAGAGCCACACCCCAGCTGTGAAGCTGGGCCTTTGCGGAGCCCACAGCACTTGCACACCATCCTGAGGGCCGGAGGTCTGCGTCCAGCCGTCCTCAGTTTGGGGTTCACTGTCCTGTGTCGGAGAGCGCGTGTGTGCCACCCGTGTCTCCAGTAAGCATACACTGCCCCGGCAGGGCATCATCACCTGGGACGCCCTCGGTGTCTCGGGAGACCGTGTCCAGGACCTTGGGATACCAGGGCCTGGCGTGCTAGGGTCCCTCGTGGGAGTAGAGGGGGACATGCGTAGCGAGCACGCTCTAAATCATCGCCGGCTTACCTCTTATACCTAATGCGATGTAGGCGTGGGCTGCAGCCAGCTCCACCACTCAGAGAATGCTCGCGCGGAAAACAGTCTGAGTGCGACTAGCACAGCGGGGTCTGCTCCCCGTCTCTGCTGTCTGCAACCCGCTGGAAAACACAGTGAGTGGAAGACCGGTCGGGCTGCGGTAGCCTTCAGGCGGCCCATGCTTGGGGACTGCGCTCTGCCCAGGATGCGCTGTGAGCGCATAGCTTCCAGGTGAAGGGCAACCAGGGATGCTCCCACACAGGGGGCGGGGGGGCTCCAGCGCACAGCTGGGGGTGGGGAGCGACCCACGGGTCCCGTGCAGGGCCAGGGGTAGCTCCTGCGTGGGGGGCGGGCAGGACGGGGATGGGTCCTGTGCAAGGCCGGGGTAGTTCCTATGCGAGAGCATCACTCACTAGATGGCCACAGTGCTGCGATGCACCTGAAGTCACAGCATCCGTTGTGCCCAGGAGACAAGCCGGCCAGGCCTCTCCCTGGCACCTTTCAGATCCATTCTGTTATTTCTAAACTGCTCTGCTGTTTCCAGCAATCGCTTTGAATTCTTCTGTTATCTGTTTTATCTAATTCTTTTGATGCTCTGTA
The DNA here is from genome assembly GCA_004027025.1 of Myocastor coypus. Classification (NCBI taxonomy): domain Eukaryota; kingdom Metazoa; phylum Chordata; class Mammalia; order Rodentia; family Myocastoridae; genus Myocastor; species Myocastor coypus. Next base: position 14,111 of record PVJA010013865.1, on the reverse strand, counting down.
GTCATCTGTAAAAATCCGCTTGGAATCTCTCTCTGGCTTTAAGCCATAGGCACAGGACCGATCTTGCAGAAGGACTTAATGAGCCCACAAAACTGAGTTCGAACTGGGAAGGCCTCTCATCCCAGCACTTGGGAGGCTGAGCAGGAGGGTCATTGTGAGTTCAAGACCAGCCTGGCCTCTGGCCTGCAAACTGGACTCAAGGCTAGCCAGAACTGCATAGCCTGACCCTGCCTCAAAAAGACAGACAGACAGACAGACAGACAGACAGACAGAAAAGCAGCTCCAAAAAATGTCAGAGACGGCCAAGAAGAGCGGCAGCATGAGGATAACAAGGCGAAGGCGCAAGCTCCGTGTACAGACAGCCGACAGCAGGGTGAGACAAGGCCCACGAAGACACAGCTTGATTTTGCTGAAGCACAGCAGAAGACAGAGATGCCACATCTGGACTCGGAGCCGGCTGTGGCGTGGAGCGCCGAGGATGGAGCTGGCAGTGTGCATCTTCCTTGAGTTCTGTGAGGAAGCCATTGCTATTGAGCAGCAAGGTCCCTGGAGCGATGGGCCTATCTGGACCCTGGCTGCTTGGGAGGCTGAGGCAGGAGGATTCTAATTCCAGGCCCGCCTGGCCAGCTCCAGCCGGCTCCATGAGACCCTGGCATAAGACATAACAATTAAAAAAAAAAAAAAGGAAAGAAAGATGAGGCTGTATGTCAACCTGAGGCCCTGCTAAATCGTCAGGACTGCAAAAAGCAAACAATGATAGTAATGAATCATAAAAACTTAAAAGCGAGAATGTGAAAAACAAGCCAATCTTAAAACTTTTTCAGGTATAAAAAACACTAATGTTTCTGTTTTCTAAATGTATATTTGATTTTTTTGTTTGTTTGTTTGTTTGTTTGTCTTTTTTGAAACAGGGTCTCGCTATGCAGTTCAGGCTGGCCTTGAACTCACTTCTGTAGCTCAGGCTGGTCTCAAACTCTCACTGATTCTCCTGCCTCAGCCTCCCAAGGGCTGGGATTACAGGCGTGCACCACCACACCTGGCTTATATTTGAATTTTGAAGTGTTTTACTGAGCATACTTGCTAACTATTCTATTGGACGGCCAGGAAGATAGCTCAGCGGCATACACACCTGCCTGACAAATACATGGTCTGGAGTTCGATCCCAAGTACCAAAATAAAATGAGATAAAATAATAAAATAAAATGTGATGTAAGAGCATACTGTTCCACCTGAATAAATCTCATCTTGCCATAAATACCTGTTTAAAAGGAAGCGAAATTCTAAGTGGATTGTAGCGTAAAGGCACAATAACTATAGTTCTCTCATTTTAACGCTAGAGGGCAGAAGAGCTTGCAAAATTTCTTTATTCATTTTCAATTTTTCGCAGAATCTTAACCTTTTAACACAAAGAAATGTCTTCTACTTTTATTATAAAATACTCATAGCTGCCAAAGATAATGATGTCACATGTGATTTGTAAAATAAGGCCACATTGCCTGTGTAATAACTCGCATAGCTTAAGAAACCAGATTTTTACTCAGCTGTAGCCTGCGCATGCACCCCTCGGACCCACTCCCGGGTCCCGTTCATTTCCTGCCCACAGCGCGCCTCTTTGCGCTCCTTCTCTGTGCTTAGCGTTACCGTGTGGCTCCCGGTGTTGCTCTCTAGGCAGCATGCCCTGTTGCTTTCGCAATGTCGTGTTGATCTAGAAAAATAAAACACAGAAGAATTCATAAAACAGGATGACATTTTCCTAAGTCCTAAAATCCAGAAACACACGCACCTGGTGCCAGCGTGGGGACGGCCTCTTGACGGCCTCTGCATGGTGTTCAACCATAGCAAACAGCAACGCCCCGCCTGCACCCCTTGAAGCCTTCCAAGGTCTCTCCCCACTTGACTCTGGCCATTTTGGTCACTGTGCCATCTGCCGCACCCTGTGGTTCTCATATTGGTGCACTTTACTACCAGCCTGAAAACCAGTTTGTCTGTGTTGTAGAATTAAATTTGATTACGATAGAAAAATTGTACGGGGCAGTGAGTAACAGTGCAGCGTCAACTCACACAAAAACCTGAGTGCTGTTGACAGCTGGGCACCGTCTCGGGCACGGCGTGAGTTTTCAGTCCCACGTTTGTGTATTCATACAGCTGTGACCTAACCACACGCGACGCTCTCAGCACCTTGACACGGCCCTGCACTCTCGGGTACTCACCGTTGTGGACTCGCCCTGATTTCTGTTTGTACAGTTGTGGGATCGCTGATGTTTCTTGGGGGTATATATGCAAATTGTGCCACATTTCCTCTGGGAAATATTTCTCTCAAATACTTTTTGCATAAACCTTTTAGGGCTCAAAGTCTGGAAGAGGCTTTTCAATGGATCTTGGGGTCCCTGTGTACGAGCATTCCTAACTCAGCCTCTTGCTGAACCATTGTCTGGGAGTCGTGACAGAAACTTCCAGCGGAATGAGTATCTATGCTCACCCTCAAGACCAGCAAAGAGGCTCACCATCATCCTTGCGTTACCCTCAGACGTGCTCACTGCACAAGTAATTCCAGGATTTTTTAATGTATTTAGAACAGGGTCTACGTGGTCTTACTACACAGATCAGACTCGGAGTGATCCTCCTGTTTACAGCCCCCCAAGCGCTGGGATTACAGGCACGCACAACCATGCGGAGTCTCAGTCGTTGACTCAGCGTGCCCTGGCGGTGGGCCGGCATGGCTCTCTGGGAATCGAACCCACAGCCCCTGCATCTGCCTAAGCAGGCGCTTTAGTCTGCTGAACTTTCTGGCAGACCCAATTCCAGCATTTTCACAGTGCAAGTAAACCCTCGCCTGCATTTTCACTCCCTCTGTTGGAAATCCAACTTCTTATACTTCGTCCCAGAGCTAAGCATGCCACCGTGTGACACTGCGCTTGTGTCGTGGCTGTGTACACATCCAAGTGGGAGAGGCGCACATCTGTGCCGGGAGCAGTTCCCGCACCACGGTCTTCCTCATGGCTGCGTGGTTTGCCATGGTGAATCTGTATCCAGTTCCTATAGATCTGACTGAAGGGCCTTTCCTGTTGTGGATAAAGCAAAAGCCACGCTTTCCTGTAGCTCTGACCGCTGTGCATGCATGCTGAAGAGCAGAGAGCAAAAATATGTTTTCTCCTTGGTAAAAGGGCCCTAATTTGGTGGGCATGCCCAGCTATTAAAAGGCATTTAACTCCAGGCACAAATGCGGAGTGCACTGTGATGGCTCTTCGTTTATAACCTGAGACTACTTTAAGAACTAAAGTAGTCTCAGATTATAAATCCCTTGATTTCAACAGGAGTTATGGACATTGAGGAAAACTAGGTCGCTTCTTTACTTTTTCAACAAATACGTGCTGTGCGACAGCTCTGGATAGTGTTCAACTTCTTTGGGGGGAGGGGTCTTTTTGAGACAGAGCCTCACTATGCAGTTCAGGCTGGCCTTGAGCTCCCCAGGCTGGTCTCGAACTTGTAGCAATCCTCCTGCCTCAGTCCTCCCTCCCCCCATTGCTGGGGTTACGGATGTGCACCACCTCACCCGGGGGGCAATGTCCACGACTTTGTGTGTGTTGCGGGGGGGGGGGGGGACCAGGATTCAAACTCACAACCTTGCACTTGCCAGGTAGGCACTTGTGTCATGGCGAGGACTTTTTAAACGAAATAAATCTCCTGTTTCTACTTTGGCAAACAGAAAGTGGGGGTAAGGCGGGGGCAAGGATCTTATTTTCACGTCAGACTTCTTTCTGCCTGTGCAGAAGCCCCAGGACAAGGTGAGGACAGTCCAGTGGCTCCTGGTGATGCCTTCCTAATCCAGTGGGAAGCCACACTGAGCGGTCCACACTGGTCCACACGACCAGGGGGCGGAGTGCTGCCCTTGCCTTTGCCTAGGGAGATGCAAGTCGCCGCCTTGTTTCCTGGGGCCTAATGCAGAAGTCTGAGACTTCCGAATCGGGCCTCGGCCTCCACAGCACCGGCCTCCACTCATTGCAGTCCTTCATCTCAGAACCTTCTGCAGTTTCTTATTTGCTGTGCTTTTCCACCTCAGTGATTTCTGTAAGAAAATATTTGGGGAAAAAAAAAAAAAAGGGAATTGTGCAAGATGGCTTCCCAGACAGCAGCTGCCAGATGTCTGAAGGGACCAACGAGGCTTCCCTGCCTGCCGCTGGGTTATGCTGCAGTCTAAAAAGCTCCCGCCACAGCCCAGGTTTACTGGCCACCGTGAACAGCCGTTCCTTGTACCAGCACGACACTTCTGCCTCTGCAGAGGACTTTCACATCTGCATTCTCATTCACTTTTCTAAATAGGATGGTGAGACCAAAGCTTGGAAACCCGCTCTGTCCCCAGTTGGCAGATGAGGAGGCTGAGGCAGGAGGAAACCGTGCTCTTGATGAGAAGTCTGGCGGCTGGGCCTCCGCGTCCCCAGGGCCCTCTGGCTGGGGCCTGCTGCCGGGGCTTCACCCTCACCTGCTAGTTCTTCCCCCTTGTAAATGGAAGGCAGGAAGATTCTGAGAACAGAGGGAGACATCTGCTGAGAACAGGCGAGGCTATGCTGACCACAGAAAAAAGCTGCTTCCTGGAAAGTACCTCGGAGCTGCATAGCACACTCAGAAAAGTGGCCCGGGGACACAGAGCCTTCCCAAGGTGTTCTGTTTCATATGTGCTTCCCTTTGAGAGCAACACCAGACCAAGCCACAGCTCCCAGGGGACAGTCTCTCCCTCCCCAGGTGCACACCACCGAGGCCTGTAGGGCCTCTGCCCTTGTCAGGCCTTTGGGTCTCAGCTCCAGCAGGCCACAGTGTACACTGATGTGCCTTCTGGCCTTCCGTCTCTCCTGCCCTCCCTGGACACACTGTGAAACCCCTGCATGGGTGACACTCCTGCCTGGGTGCTGCACCTGCTGTGGAGGGGGTCCAGGTGAGCACCTCCCTACATCACAGGACTCCACAGCCCTCGGAGGGGGTTCAGACTCCCCAGCTGTGGGGGGCCGAGCGTGAGGGGCGCACTTTGGTGTGCCTTCCAGCTATGGCCCCATGTGTGAGCACTGCCCAGGCCAGCAGGGGGCGCTCTCATGACCACCTCTGCTTACCTGGCACCCAGGGTCTTTGCTCCTCTGGATCACAGGTCTCGCTCAATTGCTATCTTGAGCAGCTCTGGTAAAGGGTCATCCAGGGAACTGAACCTTGACCTTCCAAGGACATCCTGAGCAGCACTGCCCTGACCTAGTCAGGCTCCTCTGGCCGGGCTGGAGGCAACGTCTTTGGAGCACAGGCCGTCGGGACTGAGACCTGGTGCTGCTCCCTGACAGTTTGGCTGGCTCTGGGCATGTGACTTAGACCTCCCCGCACCACCGGGTAAAATCTGGCCACTGTCATAAGGCCCATGGAATGATGGCATTGAGAAAATGAAATGGTTCATGTGAAGCAGCTAAAGGAGAGCACAGCGCATGCTCAGTGAGCGCTGGTCATGCGCGCAGGACTCAGAGATGTCACACGCACTCCTGGGGCTTTGTCCCCACTAGCAAGAAGTGCATTCTGTGCGGAACATGATTTCCCCCATGGTTTTGTTATTTTCTGTGTCACTTTTAGTGACACACAGTCTGGGCTCCCTTTTCTGATTTCCTAAACTCCCTCGCTTTCTGAGATCATTTCCATTGTATTGCACTCGGTCGAGAGGAACCAGTCAGTGTAGATAATAAGATACCCCAAAGGCAAGCTCAGAAGGGACAGGGGTACAAAAGCTGGTGTCTAGTGACAGAAACCTGGAGAGCAGGACATACACAGTTCCCATTTCCTTTTTTCAAAATGCATTTGGTTATTACAAGGTCTCACCAGGCAGCTTGGACTTCCAATCCTCCTGCCCTCAGCCTCCCCAGCACCGGGATTACAGGCGTGGGCTACCACACCCAGACTCTGGGCTGACTCAGCTCGCCCTGGGGGTGGGCCTGGCATGACATGTGGTGCCGCGGATCGAACCCTGGTCCCTGTGCTTGCCTAAACCTGCCATGCAAGGGCTTTGTCCACTAAGTGACCCCACAGCCCCGCAGCTCCCAGTGTCATGGACCACTTTCTGCTGTCCTCACGTGGGGGCTGCAGCTTGGTGAGCTCGCGGTGAGCCCCGGAGTCCACCTCACAGCCTGAACGCACTGGACAGCATCTCTCACAGCTGTGTCCCCTCCAGCTGAGAGTCCTCAGCTCCTCCTGGCAGCAGTCAGAGGTCCCAGCCAGCCCTCTTTTCCCCGCTGTAAGGGCAGCGTACTGCAGGGAAGACCGCAAAACTGCTGCCTGCAAGGTTAAGTGTAGCAAACTCAGAAGCAGTATGAGTCCGAATGAACTTCCGTGTTCAAATACTTGGCAGCTGAGGGTGCAACCGAATTCACCCAGCAACTTAAGCAGCTAATGTGGCTAGTATTTGATGAAGTAATGTTATCATTAGATATGACGTCATAGCACATGGCAGCCTTGGCGTGACGTAACACACGCCACCGTTTAGCGCCCACAGAAGTGCGTGGAGCTGGAGGCTGTGGGCGCTTCCAGCTCCTGTACAGCCCCCAGACGCTGAGCTCCTCTGCTGACAGGCTCAGATTTCGCAGGTGTTCAATTTTGCCGGCGTCTCAGAGGCAGTGGAGAGACCTGCCACCCAGGTGGAGGGGATTTCCTCTGCGGCAGGCATGGAAGCTCTGATGAACGCTTGGGCAGAGACGCACACACGCACACACACACACATCAGTAATTGTGCCTCACTGTGGCCAGCTCCCTGACTTACGGGCACGCGTCTTTAAGATTCCAAGAAAGCCTAAAGGGCGCCATGGGGAGCTGAGCCACTTCCGCCGCTTGCCTGGTCCCACCACAAGCTATGCAACTGAGCTGGAAGCAGGCTGTCCAGCTCCTCTCTGCTCTGGGACTTTTAGCGTGCTATGGAAGGCCCCATCCCCAGGCCTTCCCACTAGTGACATAGGCACCCAGTGGGGCTCTGGGCTGGGCCACCGGCCCTGCAGACGCCCCAAGGTCTCACTCTGTACTCCACTTATCACTGTTTGCAGTCCTGTGTGCCAGAGAAACTGCCGCCTCCGCTTGCACGGCCCAGGAGATGTGTTGTGTTTGTTTAAAATCCTGTTCATCTCCTAAAATTAGTTGAGCCCCTACGAAGCAGCCCTGGCTGCACCCACGTTCATTTAATGCCTCGGGTCCCCAGCACAAATTGTCCTCTTGGCTGGGCTGGGCCCGGGGAACTTTCTCCGCTTGTCACAGCGGGAGGGGGATGGTCAGGCAGAGAACCGGGCTTCTGCCACCGCGTTCCCCAGCCTTGCAGACCGCACTTATGTGCACCCCTGAGCCTGGCTTTGTTGCGTGGATGTAGTGAGCCTCCTTCTGTCAGTGCCAAGCTGTCCCCAGTCTATGGGCCACGAGCCACTACGCTGGCACTGACCAAGTAAGAGAAGTACGCTCTCTGAGGAAAAGTGCCATGTTTACTGGTGCCCTTTCCTGCCCGGTGGGTATTGCTGCTCCTCACATTGGATCACTTTGCTGCTCGTGGCTAAGACAGGAGCTGTGATCAGTATTCGATGCAAGGTGAACCCTAAGGAGCGGCAGTGGGAGGCATCATATTTTTTCACTTGGCTCACAGGCAGGTACTCTGGGCTGGTATTGTTCCCCAGGGTCATGGCGGAGACACTGAGGCTCCAGGAGGCACAAGGTTCACCTCTGAGAGCTAATGGGTAGGGTCACGAATCCTGCAGATATTTTCTGACCTTGAGTGCAAACACATTTCACTGGCTTAGCTCTTCTTTCGGGCCTATCACTGGACACATTAAGTGGGGTGTGTTCGGCAGCTTTCTGCCACTGTGACAAAACACCTAAAAGAACCAGCTTGTAAAGAGGAAAGGTTCCCAGGAACCCACAGCTCACTGAGCCTCAGTCCACATTGCTCACCTCTCTTGTTTGGGCCCGTGGTGCCTCCGTGCATACTGGCAGAAGGTACGCAAAGAAGTGTGTTTAGATCCTGGTGGCCAGAAAGCAAGAAGAGAGCAAAGAGAAGACCAGGGTCTCAGCGTCCCCTTCTGTCCCGTGCCTCAGTGGCCTGACCTTTCCCCTGCAAGCCTCACCTCCTGATGTCTCTGCCACATCCCAGGGGGTCCCCTGCCTGGGCCTCTGGGGAGTTTTCAGGATCCAAACCCAAAAGAAGTGCAACTTCTCGTAAGCACAGCATATTGAAAATTACTCCAAAGACAAACGGTTCCAGGAGGGGCTTCACCGGGCTGACTGGACCCGTGGCAAGGGCACCGCTATGGCCACGACCTCCACAGAGGAGAACTCCTTCCCTCCCCTTGATGGAGTCAGGGTCCTTGTCACTGTGGTATATCTCATCTGGGGTCAGTTTTGACCGAGGAAGCCACTACTTCCAGACCTCAGGCTCCCTGAGATGCCAGGCTGCCTGTGACCCCAGAAGAGTAGGGTGCAGGTCTCTGAGCTGTGTGGAAACTGCAAACCCAGAGCCCATTCAAGATGGCACCACCTTCGTTTCTCCTTGGCACAGGGCCTCCCAGGCTACAAAACGTTTCCTGCACTCCTTGAAACCCACTCCCTTCCCATTGCTCTTGGGGGTGAGGCATCACATCACAGGTGCAGTAGGCCTGGCCACCCCCTGGGCACTGCCCACTGCTGGGCAACAGCATGGGGTGGCCACAGTGGATGCCAGCGTGGGAGACGCCCAAGGACTCCTCGCGTCCTTCTGCCGGTAGGATCCGTCCGCCGGATGCCTGCTTCTCGGCCAGCGAACACTTCTCTATGCACACTTGCTGTCCTCCCATGTCCTCCTGTCTCCCTGCCCTTCCTTCCCCTCCGGCAGGGCTCTCCACAGGGTGGAGCCACGCAGCCGGCTTGTGGGCTGGCGATGGACTTCGATGGGCGATGGCAGGAAATCACCTGAGATTAGCAACTCGGGACAGCGAGGCGTGCATGCGAAAGACTTGCGAATTTAAAATAATGCGAAAGAGGCACTCGCAAGACGTCTTCCCGGCCCTGCTGTGCACCCGCTGCCCCAGCATCTGTGTCGGCACCCCGGGGCACACAGGCTCTGGGCAGGGCAAAAGCCCGAGGCCCCATCCCTTTTATCCGTTGCATATTTGGGTTCTGGTTACCGCGACTGCTTCACAAATCATCATCCTCATTTCCCCTCATTTCCCCCTCTTTTAACTCCTCACTCCAGGGCTGCAAACATTCCAGGGTATACTGGCAAGGTTCATTTCACGGCCACGCAGCCAGCAAATTCGAGTATTCCATCAACAACTCCGTCACCAGACTCGGAGCTGCACCGGTGAGTAGGAAGCCTTTATTCAGTTTGTTCCCATACGTCAGAAGGGGGCCCCTAACGAAGCTTACTGCATTAAAGGACAATTAGGTGCTCACAGCAAATTTACACTGCTTTTTAAATGGGGAATCAGGTCCAAAAAGGAGATGAGTTCGTTTTCCTGTGGAGGAAAATTTTATTAAGCTTTTCTGCATGCTTTTCTTTTGGAATCTTATTCAAAATTACACTGAAAAAAAAATATAGATTAACGCCTGGGTAGGTGTGGCTGGAAGGGCCATCATGAGACACCCGGCACACAGTAGGACTCACATCAGACACACAGTAGGGCATAGCATCGTTGCCTGTGGGGCTTGGAGTTCAGCGCATGCAACTTCCTCCTCAAAGCATCAGAAAGACAACCCAAAAGTAAGCACCATGAGACGTGTTTGTGTCTTGTGAAGGCCATCACATGTTTTATGGTAACAAAACCCCGTGCCTGTCATGGATGATCTTAAGCTTCATGTTCGCAAGTGGAGATAGAAGGCACTGATGGTGGGCGTGGATGGGTCTTAGACCTGGGTCCGGAGCGTTCGCTGTCATCCTAGCCCTGCTCTGCAGGCCCTGTCTGGGTGGACGCCCTGACTGCAGAAGAAAGGATGTGGTTCCGAAGACTCAAATGTGCCCTGCGTAGAAGGGTGTCCTTGTGGAGAGGGGATGTGGGGACCGGGAGAGGACAAGGGGAACTTTGCTCCCTCACAGGGCTGGGAGGGTCTGGGAGGGGACAGAGGAGCTTCCGCTCCCTCACAAGGCTGCTTCACACAGCCCGCCTGGGCCCTCCTCAAGAGCCTGGATTTACAGGGTTGGGCGGCAAAGGGCCCAGCTCCGGCGGCTCAGTTCTTGGGTGGAAGCAGAGGCATATGAGGTCCCTAAGAAAGAGAGCACTTTCGGATGGTGACATACACCAGAGGAAGTCACAGCTGATGGCACAGAATGGGCTGCTGAGTCCTGAGACAGAAGGCCAGGACTCTCTGAGGACAGAATATTTGGGTGGAATGCCTTCTTCTTCGTGGGGGAGGTTGGTTTTTATAAGACCTCTCACTCTGTAGTCCAGGCTGGACTTGAACTCCCAGAGATCTTCCTGCCTTGGCCTCCCAAGTGCTGGGATCATAGGTGTGCGCCACTGGCCCCAGCTCATCGGGATGTTCATTCTCCCTTCCCTCCTCAGTGTTTGGTGCATTTGTCTGTCCGTTGATTAAGTCAGAACCCGAGCTACAGGTTCCACAGGAGCAAAGCCTGTGTGCAAGGAGCTCGGGTCCTCGTAGAGAGCAAGGAGCAGAAGAGCCATGGGAGGGCGGTGGCCTACTCCATGCTCACAGGGGTCGAGAGCCAGAGCTCATGTCCCCAGCCAGGTGCCCGTGAGCCTGGGCACCTCACTGTCTCACCTGACAGATGAGGAAACCCACCCAGGAAGCCTGGCTAGAGAGGCCGCTGAAGGAGGCCTAGGGGAGGGCACAGGGAGTGCGGAGCAGGTGACTGCCAGACCCCTGGGGCTGGGTGCAGGAAACAGGCCCACGGAGGGCGCTCTCTCACAGGACTCGCCCTCTGGGGGCTACTACTTATGTGTGTGTGTGTGTGTGTGTGTGTGTGTGCGTGCTGTGTTTGTGTCTGTCTGTCTGTGTGTACATGTGTGTGTGTCTATATATGCATGTGTCAGTGTACATGTGTGTCTGTGTGTGTGTCTCTGTGTGTAGGTGTCTGTGTCTGTATGTCTGTGTGTGCATGTGTGTGTCTGTGTGTATGTATGTGTCAGTGTATGTGTGTGTCTGTGTCTGTCTGTCTGTGTATATGTGTGCCTGTCTGTGTGTTTGTGTCTGTGTCTGTGTGTGCATGTGTGTGTGTATGTGTGTGTTTGTATCTGTGTGTCTGTGTGTGTTAGTGTATGTGTGTGTCTGTATGTGTGTCTGTCTGTGTATGTATGTGTGTCTGTCCGTGTGTTTGTGTCTGTGTGTCTGTGTGTGCATGGATGTGTATCTCTGTCTGTGTGTCTGTGTGTCTGTGTGTCTGTGTGTGTGTGTGTGTGTGTGTGTGTGTGTGTGTGTGTTCAGGATTAAAGGACAGGAATGGTGGTCCAGATGCCTATAATCCCAGCACACTGAGCGGCTGAGGCAGAGAAACACCTAGTTTGAGCCTAGTCTGGGAAATTTAGTAACTTAACTGGACCCTGTCAAAAATCCACCGTCTATCTACCTACCTACCTATCTACCTACCTACCCACCTACCCACCTACCCACCTACCTATCAGCATCCATCACCTCTATCAGCGGCCCACGTGGCTGTCCGCGTGGCTCACGCACAGGCCCTGGGTTCAGTCCCCAGCAGCCCTAGTACTCCCCCACACACAGCTGCACCCTAACAGCGAACCTCAGTCTCTGGGCCACTGTTGCAGCGTCCCCCGCCCCCTGCTGCCCTCTGGGCTCAATGCGAGCAAGGTAGAACGCACCGCTGGCTCTCTGAGCTCATCTTTCACATGTGGCTGTCTCCGCAGACACGGTAGAGTTGGGGTCTCCACACTGACACGTATGGTTTTTAGGATAAATCTCGCTGTGTCTCCGCCTGGGATACGAGTACATCCTGAAGTTGTTACTACGGTGAAAGAAGCCAGTATACCCACCCTCTGTCCTGGTTGCCCATCTCCGCTCCCCCATGGCCGGAGAGGCTAAATCCACTCCCAGGAAACATTCTGGGCGGCCCCGCCTTCCCAGCGCAGGGCCTCGTCCCTGGGCTCACGGAGGGCGTGGCCACGGGCCTCTGTCTTTCAGGTGCCCCTACAGCAGCACCGGCCCCTTCCGGCAGCACCAGGGAGCACAACCGAGTCTTTCGTGGGGTGCACGCAGGTGTTCCGGGGAGGCACGGGCTACACGGTGGCTGCCACCCGTCACTCCAGAACGGGTCTGGAGCCCTGAGGCGCTTTCTCCTGGGCTTCTCCGGCTAAGCCACCCCTGGCTGAGAGCTGGACAGGGCTGCGATTCCATATTTGCTCTGCAGTGGCTCAGGACGAATACAGCTGGGCCAGCTCAGCTATCAGTCCAGCCCTGGTGACCAGAGGCTCACCCTGTCAAGGAGCCCCTCTGATTTTCTGGGACAGTATATTTAAAATGTTCTGTAAAACTTTCCAGCGACAGCTTGAGCCCGGCGTCTGTCTGCTGAGCACCCTGAGGACGGAGGGAGCTGGCTTCCCCCTGAGCCAGTCTGCTTGGTCCAAGTGGGATTTTCCTGCCGTTTCTGCGCTGTCCACCTGTGTTGTCACCTCCCGATGGAGCAAGATCCTTGGCCACACCCGCGGCCATCTGCAGGCTTTGCCCTGCCCCTCGGCTCCAGGCCGTCCGGCTGCCTCCTGGGCTGCCCCAGCCTGCTCCGTCCCTGAGCTCTCATTCCCCTCGGAATCGCTGTTCTCTCTGTCTGACCCTTGTGCCTCTCCTCCTCCTCCTCTCTGGCCCTGACCCTGTCTGTTCCTGCCCTCTGCTTGCTTCTTGGTGCCTGGCTACCCGCTGTTGGCCTGCAGTTTCTGAGGCTCGAGTCCCGGCTCCCTTCCGTGCTGCCCGCTGCTTTCCCGAGCAGGGTGAGGCCCTTCCTGTAGACCGTCCGTGGCGGTGCGTTTGCCCTGGATCTTTGCACTCTCTGAGCCTGCAGCGGTGGCTTGCAGGTCTTCCACTGCCTAGGGTTTCTGTTCACTCAGAGGGGAGCTATGCGCTGCCGTGAGAGCCTTGGGACCTGTGTTGTGTGGGGCGCAGGACAGACAGGAAGAGGTGACTGAAGCCACAGAGCAATGCCATGGACTGTGCCGGGGAGGTCGGGGCAGAGCGGCGATGCCGCCCCCACAGCCGGTTCCATCCCCGCCTCTGACGTCATCACAGGTCACCGTGACCTTAGGTGCGGTGTCCTGGCTACCACAGCGGGAAACCAGCCCATAGGGGAGGGAGGAGTTGCGTGGGCCTGGGGCTGCATTCCCGCCCTGGCGCCCCAGCGGCGGCTGCATGGCATCATGCCGCGTGCGTGTTCCTGCGCCCGTGCGTGGCTGCGGAGGTGGCCTCCCTACAGCTGGCGCAGCGCCCGAGGAGGCATGGACTGCCACCTCTGGGGTTGACACCAGACGCTGCCGGCCTCGGGACAAAGCCTCACCTGTGTATCCCGCGTGTGCAGGTGTACGCTTTCTTTTAATTCACACAATAACTTGGGCGGGACAGATGGATTTCTACTTCGTAGGTCAGAAAGCTGAGAGCCAGGGAGGGCACGGCGACCTCTAGGACTGAGGCCTGGGGATGCCCCTGCAGGCATCCATCGCCGGCCCCTCCTGCTCAGGCTCTCGGGGCCGTGGCTCCCGACCTTCTGCACAGCCAGCTGGCTGCCTTCTTAGCGAGGCTCTAGGTGCAGATACGCTCGGCAAATGCCGTGGTTGGCGGGGACGAGCTGTTCCCAGGCAGATTCTCCTCTCCCTCTGACCACCTACCTCTGCTCTCCTCTCCTCTCCTCTCCTCTCCTCTCCATCTGACCTCTTCTCTCCCCTCTCCTTCCTTCCTTCCTTTCTCTTCCCTTCCCTCCCTCGCTCTTTCTCTCCCTCCATCCTCTGTCTCTCTCTCCCTTCGCTCTTCTTTCTCTCTTCTGTCGCACTCTCTGTGTCTCTCTCCTCTCTCTCCCATCACTGTCTCTCTTCCTGTGTCACTCCCTATCTCTTCCACTGTCTCTCTCTGTCTCTCTCCTCTCTCTGTCTCTCCCTCTGTGACTCTCCCTCCCTCTCCCTCCCCCTCCCTCT
>PVJA010013864.1:0-48651 GCA_004027025.1 Myocastor coypus | reverse complement strand
CCACAAAAAAAAAAAAAAAAAAAAAAAAAGAATATGATACTCTGCTGATGGGACAAAAACTTACACTATCCTAATACTTTAAAATGTATTGTGCTGGGGCCAGGGAGATAACTCCGTGGCACAAGTGCCTGACTGGCAATTGCAAGGTCATGAGTTTGAGCCCCGGTTCCACACACCCAAAAGAGTATTGTGCTAATAATTTCACTCCAAGGAATCTACCATGCAGATATAGTCATCCTGGAATGTAAATATGTACATAGAATATGCAACACAGTTTCATTTCTGTAGCAATTTAAAATCAACCTAAGGGCCCGGCGGGATGGCTCAGTGGTCTAGAGCGCCTGCTTGGGAAAGCTTGGGCGGCTTCAGGGACTGCGGTTCGATCCCCGGCACCGCATGCTGCACCAGCCCTGCCCTCGGGGCAGGCTGAGCCGGCCATAAAAATGAGTGAATAAACAAACAAAAGTTCTGAAACAAGAAAAATAAATAAAATTTATAAACAGCCTGCTTAGGAAAGCTTAGGCAGCTGCAGGGACCGCAGTTCAATCCCTGGCACCACATGCTGCGCCCGCCCTGCCCTCAGGGCAGGCTGAGCCGGCCATAAAAATAAATAAGTAAACAAACAAAAGTTCTGAAACAAGAAAAAATAAATAAATAAATAAATAAATAAATAAAGGCCGGGCGTGGTGGCTCACGCCTGTAATCCCAGCACTCGGGAGGCTGAGGCAGGAGGATTGGTGCGAGTTCGAGACCAGCCTGGGCTACAAAAGTGAGCTCAAGGCCAGCCTCAACTGCATAGCGAGACCCTGTCTCAAAAAGACAAAAATAAATAAATAAATAAATAAATAAAAATAAAATCAACCTAAATCTTCCTCAATAGATTTATGGAATAAGTTAAACACAGACACTAAATGGCATACCTATAGAGCTATACAAAAGAATGAGGGAGGTTGGCATTATAGCACAACGGTAGGTAATATGTCTAACATATGCTAGGACCTGGGTTCAATTTAAAGCACGGTACAAAAGGTAATAATAGCAATAAATTAAAGGAAAGAGGCAGACCCTACAGTACTCTTATGTACTGCTTTCTGAAACATATGGTTTAGTAGAAAAATGTAAGAGGGGGCTGGCCAGATAGCTCAGGGGATTAAAGCGCCTGCTTAGGTAGATGCAGAGAATGGGGTTTGATCCCTGGTGAGCCATGCCAGCAGCCATGCCGGCCCCGCCCCCGGGGGATGTACTGAGACAGCAACTGAGACTGACCCTGATGGCGCGCACCTGCAATCCCAGCACTTGGGAGGCTGAAAACAGTAGAGTCACTATGAGTCCAATCTGTGTAGTGAGATCCTGTACTAAATACAAAAAAGAAAAAGAAAAATGCAAGCTATAGAACAGGGTACAAAAGATTCAGATTTTGTTTTAAAAATATTGTATGTGCATAAATGTTTGCATATGCACAGAAAAATATCTGAAAACATACTCAAGAATGAGAAATTAATGCCTTTGTGGACCAGAGTAATAAGGAGACATTTTTCACTACTGTTTGTTTTGTAAGTCTTTTATTTTTTATATTGTGCATTATTCAAATAATAAAATAACTTTAGAAAGAAATACTACACTTTTTTAAGTACTTATTTATTTTTTATGTAGGTCTCACTATGCAGCTCAGTCATAGTGGTCCTCCCATTTTCAAACCTCCCAGCACTGGGGTTATGGGCATGCACCATGATGCCAGAACTCTATAGCTGACTCAGGGGTGGGGCCAGTGCAGCATGTGGTATTAAGGATCAAACCCTAGTCCCTGCACTTGCCTAAGCAGGCAGTTAGGCCACTCAGCTAGCTTGCTGGCCCTAGAAATATCACTTTTGCTAAAGCTAATTCCTCTCAATCCCTGGCGGGCAGTGCTGGCCCCATTCCCGGTACACCTGAGACTGAGACTAGGAATGGCAGCGTGCCTCTAATCCAGTGCTTGAGAGGCTAAAGACAGGTGGATCACTAAAAGTCTGATCTGTGTAGTGAGACCCTATAGTCCCTATACTAAAATATATAAAAAGGGGCTGAGGAGATAGCTCCGTGGCACAATTGCCTGCCTGGCAAGTACAAGGTTGTGAGTTTGAATCCTGGTTCTGCAAATAAATAAATAAATAAATAAAATACACAAAATAAAGTTAATTCTGAGCCAGGGAGATAGCTCAATAGAATAAGCACTTGCTTGGCAAGTACAAGGTCCTAAGTTCAATCCCTGGTACTGCCAAAATAATAATAATAATAATAATGCTAATTTCTCTAACTATGTAATCTACAATGTTATCCTACCTCAACGAGAGTATCTCACTATCACTTAGCCCATCACTAACCTCTCTTTTACCACCTTTCTCCTGTATCCATAAACACCTGTATCTCACAGAAGCTCTTCATTCATTCATTTCAACAAGTACAGGAATGTCTCAAGCACTTGAATTGGTCTCCTCTAGCCAACATGTTCTCTCCTTTCATTGCCAAAGTATTTGAAAAAAGCTATCTGCTCTCACTCTTCCTATAATATTACCTCCCACTTAGCCTTTACTCACCAGTTAGGTTAACTAGTCCACCTATGCTACTGAAGTTTCTCTGGCAACCAATCATCTCTTTATAAATATTTTCCCTTGCCTGGCATCTCCAACTCAAGTCTCCTCAGATTTGGTTATAACAACCTGTATTAGTTTCTCTTTTACCTTTTTTTATTAATTGGATATAGGGCCTCACTCATAGTGACTTGTAGTGATCCTATCTTAGCCTCTTCAGTGCTAGGATTACAGGTGTGCACTACCACACCCAGTTTACCTTTTGGACTCCTCTTTCAAAAGACAAGAAAGGGCCAGGGAAATAGCTCAGTAGAATAAGCACTTGCCTGGCAAGTGCAGGGTCCTGAGTTCAATCCCCGGTACTACAAACAAACAAACAAAAAAGACAAGAAAGTGAAGTCTCCTAGACTTGGTGGCATATATGGGCATCACTTACCGATTGACCCTGCGAGGACACTTATCTGGCTTGATGTCCACCTCGTAGTGGTAGACGTCAATTTTAGGAATGTCCACCTCAAAGTAATTCGCCAGGAGCTTGATTGGTTTCCCCACAGTGCCAATACCAGGTCGTCGAGGTGCTTGGAATACCTGTTGCAGGGGGGGCAGATAGGCGCCCGCAGCTAGAAGACAAAAAAAAAAAAAAACCTGGCAATCTCCTATGAGGATCAGAGAAGGCACAAGGCCTCCCAAAACAGCAACAGGAGCAGATAGAAGAAGCCTCTCTGCCTTCCAGCTCAAGTGAGGGTTTTCACTAGCTCACACATTCCCAGGCTTATGCATTTTTGGAGATTCTGTTTTGTTTTTAAACCTCTTTTCAGTTAGAAAACTGCCTGTTTTGAACTCAAGTAAACAAGTAGCAAGTTCTTATTACATGTTAAGTGAAGAAGTAAATCTCACTTTCATTAACAAAAGCCTTTTTTCCTCCTGCTAAATGAAGATATCTATATGGACCAAGTAACTAGCAGTCTGAAAATACTCTACTCCGCCAGCTAAATGCCTACTTCCTGAATCACTTTCCTGAACACAAAACTGCCACCATCTTGATGTTCCTCTGTAGTACATACAGGAGGGAGAAACATGGAAGGCCAGGTTGGAGCCAGGCAGAGTGGCACATGCCTGTAATCCCAGAACTCTGGAGGAGTGAGGCCGGAAGACAGTGAGTTAGAGGCCTGCCTGGATGGCTCCGTGAGACCCTATCTCAACAAAAATAAAAAGGCTGGGGATGGAACTCAGTGTTAATGGTCCTGGGTTCAATCTCCAGTACCAAAGGGTGAAAACAAAGGCCAGGTTTGGAGAGTTAGAGGCAATGTTTGAGACAGAATCAAGGTCAATGAGCGGTTAGAGTTGGAGAAAAAAATGAAAGGATAATGTTTGGAGACTAGGCAAAGAGGCTGAAATAAGGGACCAGCACAAAGGCTAGAACTAAAGACTGTAATAGAAAAAGTTGGATTGGCCAAGGAGAGGAAGAGAGGCTTGAACTAAAGAACATGGCAAGATAGGTTAGAGGTGGGCAATAGGGCAAGAGAGGAAAAAGCTGTAACTGAGAAGACAATGAAAACGTTCCAATGAATAAAGAGCTAGGGGCCTTGGGAGAGACAGTGATCAGAATGCCAGACAAGGAAGAGACACTAGCTCTGGGAAAGAGCATGCAAGATTCTTTCCATGCCCCACAAATCCTCCCATAGAGGGTCCAGACAGTAAAAGGATCAATTTCAAGACAGGGGGCCCTTGGGAAAGGGGTAGGGCTGGGCCAGCCGGATTGCTGCCCCCAGGCTTATTTTTTAGTTTGGAAGAGAGGAAAAAGCAAAACAGCTTAAAGAGAAGGCTTTGTCCTCAGCTACTATTGTTCTTGCCAGAAGAGGACCAGCCCAGGTGGGAGGAGAGAAGGATAAAACAGCCCAGAACCTCCCATTATCAGAGTTCTGCTTACACAGTCAGAAAGACTGGGGGGATGGGGCACATCTTCAGCTGGGGGGTCAGGAAGAGGTCAGAGCCATTTGTGGGAAGGCAAACCTCCCAGTTACACTGTTGTCTCCCTCTAACCACCTGCCCAGCCCACTCTGGACAGGGAAACTGAGACCCGGGCTGAAGGGAAAAGGCACTCAGAACTCAGCTAGGTGGGGAGATGCAGGGCTAGTAATTCACACCTGCCCAGTTATCCCAGAAAGTGCTGGGCATAAATGTCACACAAGGTCAAAGGAAAATATAAACACACATTCCTGTCACACATCCAAACAGCCTAAATCTGGACAGTTTACCCTCACTGCCGGCAGCTAGGTTCTTCAATGGCAAAGACCATATGTGCCCTGGTCACTGATGAGCCTCCAGGGTCAGACATACAGAGCCATATTCAGTATACAGATAGGAAATGAGAGAACAAACATATCCACAGACACAGCACTAGAACACACAAACATGAACACCTGCAACTGCCCAGAACCATCATAACCCTTGCACAGGATTTGCGTCCTTAGGGAGTATGGATAGAAAAAGACACCTTTCTCCTCCCCAAGTTCTTAGATTCCATTCACCTCCTTTAACCTCCTAGGCTGAAGTCAGATGGGGTCTTAGAAGAAAAACATCCCCCTACAGCCAGTGGCTGGGTAGCAATGATGGGGGAGGGGAGAAACAGCCTCAAAGCCTTCTCCTCCCCAGAAATAGGACAACACACCAAGGAGCTACAGCTTTGGACCATCATCCTCTTCAAAAGAGACTTTGGAAAAACAGGGGAGCCTACACTCTTCATCCAAAACTAAGGAATGCAAGAGGAAAAGAGAATCTCTCCTGTGCTATCTTCCACAAGCTCCACAGCTGTACAAAGTCTCTCCCCTCTCTAGCCCCACCCTACCCCCACCTTTTAGTCTGAGAAAAGGGAGACACTTCCCTTCAGATCCAGACAGGGACAGACGGCCACTTTGTGATGCAGATGAGGGCCCCAGCACTGAGGACAAAGCTCGGGCCTAGGGGGAAAGGGCGGGGCCCTCCCTTGCAGACAAAAGCAGGAGGGAGGGGCCCTGAATAGGACACTCCCCCTCCCCCCATCTCTAATCGGTCCAGAGAAGGAAAAGTAACTGCCCTGTCTCAGGATTCCTCTTCTGCAGCTCAGAGGCCCACGTATCTCCCAAGGAGCTACAGTGCCTACTCAAAAGAATTGAACTCAAGGATTAGGTTAGGTGGTGGGTATGCAAAGACAACCGGCCAATCTCTCCAAAATGAGACTTATCTAAAAGTTATGAAATATCTGCATGAGTACATATAAATTATTAAACATGTACCTATGAGTTTAACCATATGTTCAGAGGAAACATCGTGGTTTGATTCAGTTAACAAACACGTATTTTGTGTCAGGACTTACGGTAGGCAACTGCTGCCTGCATAGGTACAGTAAGTTAAGTACTATTTCTACCTTCTGAGAGCTCCTAGTCCAGCATGTATGGTTGCAACACAGATGTGCAAAGAAGACACACCTGGACAGAAGTACCAATGTCTTAGCTTTGCATATTGTCCTTGGGCTTTCTCAGGACACCAATTCTAAGAGAACAGTCATCACAGCAGACTAAGGAGGCAGTTATGGAGTCTTCATCAGAAGCTTCCAAAGCACCTGCCTGACAAGCATAAGGTCCTGAGCTCAAACTCCAGTACAAAAAAAAAAAAAAAAAAAAAGCTTCCAGACTGAATTTTAATTGCATACTGAGATGAGGCAAAGTAAGTCCCACTAGGCTTTTCCCAAAGCTACCGCTAACTCCAGACACCAAACTCTAACACCTCCCTTGGAAGATTATTTTTTGTAACAAACAAAAAAAGGTCAATTTTTCATCATTCCAGACCCCATCAGGAATTCCATCAGCATAAAATCTTTAATTGGGAAAAGGTCCCACCACCTGGAAGCAATCCATCTGCTCCTCAATGACCTACCCACTGTATTGTCTTGCTTTGTCTTTGTCTTTTTTGAGATAGGGTTCTCATGTAGTTTGGGCTTGAACTCACTTTGTAGCACAGACTGGCCTTGAACTCTACAGTAATCCTCCTTCCTCAGCCTCCTGAGTGCTGGGATTATAGGCAAGTGCTGGGATCAGAGAAACATACCACCATGCCTGGCCTACCTGCTCCATTCTAGTGCACAGATTATCACAAAACATCTCCAGCCCAGAAAACTGAGTTGCAGGAATGGAGAGAAAGAGAAAGTGACTGGTACTCCAGTCAGCTGATTGGTATAATCTATCTTAGGATCTGTACAACCTCTACAGTTTTTGTTTTGTTTTTTCGCTTTGCTTGGGTGTTTTAGTTGTTTTATACTTACTGAGAACTGATCCCCACAGAGCTACATCCAAGCCCTGTTTTATTTTGAGGAAGCATCTAAGTTGCCCAGGCTGGGTTCAAACTTGTGATCCTGCTGCTTGGGGTTTTCAAAGTGCTATGATCGCAAGCATGTGCCACTAAACCTCCTCATAAGGTTATTTTCTTTTGAGGAAAAGTGGTTACTCAGTACTTATAGATTACTCATGAAAAGACTTAAGACTTGTTAGCCATTTTTGTGGAGGATGGGGACAGAACAAAGATTATTCCAACAGAAAAGTAATGAAATTCATACAGAAATCCTATTCCTGTACCGAGACCAAACGGAAGGAGTGGAAAGAGATGACCAAAGGATTCCTAAATCTACACTGCTCTATCCACCACACAGTAAACGTAGGATACCAGAGGTACTACTACCCCACAGCCTGTCCTGAGGACTCAGTCTTTGAGCAGGCCTGCCTCAGTTTCTCCTGTTCTTTTTACTACCTTTTCTCCTTATTACTTGTGAATAAGAAAGTAGGGCTATTACCTGTAACTCACCAGAGCTAATACTCAAGTTCTTCTATATATACACAACACACACACACACACACACACACAATTTATTTGTATCAGACTAACTTGGCAACCTTAGCTCTAATGACACAACCATTACAGTTTCAGGGGAGTAAAGATGAAAATGGAAAGATATCCACTAGGAGATAGCAGCCATAAAAAATTAAGACATGAAGAGATTAGGCTATAACTTCAGGAGAAAATTCAAAGGTAAGTCATTCTTCTTGGATTAAAAGCTTCCATCTCTACTCAGAATAGGACCAGAAACTTGCAAACCAGATAGACTTAGTCTTGTCTTGGTTCCTCAATAACCAATACCTTTTTCTAAGGCTTCTATCTTCAGAGAGCCCCCCCTCCCCAACATGGCTTCGGTGCCAGTCTCTCCTCCTGTGGCAGAAAAAGACACTTTGGCAATTTCCCTCAACCCATTCTTGGCCAAGGGCAACTGAGTGGCTTCAAGCCCCTAAGACAGAGAAGGGGGTGATTTCCACCTGTGCTCCATCAACCCAACCTAACACATAACGTTTCATTTTCCAAGCCCAAACTGGGCGGGGAGGGACTAGGGTATTCAGGCAGCCACGCCCCCACAACGTCGGGCAGCCCCTTCCAGCTGCCACCTCCGCGCATGCTCCGGTGCCACCACTCCGGCTCCCCGGCCTCCCCCAGGGGAATCCCAGGACTATTCCCCAACCCACCGCCCCTTGACCCTCGCCCCAGCGTCAGGCCTGGCTGGGCGGAGCTTACAGCCCAGCTCTGGAGGCTTTCTCCCTGGATATATTAGCTTAGTCCAGCCCAGTCGGGCTGAGCCCCCGCCCCCGACATGCGGGAGCTCCAGGCCCATCTGTGTAGCCCCCCTCCGAGACACCTGGAGCCCGCCCCCTGCCACCTGCCGGGTCTCGCTGCGGGCCTTCCTTACTCTCCAAGGGTCCTTCCGTGCATTCAGGCCTTTCCCCAGATTATTTCCCACCCCCACGACTGCATACAATCTCCTGGATGAACAGCCCCCATCTCAGAGCTCTTCCCACATGGTTCTCCCCGGAACTGTACAGACTCCCTACAAACTGGGCCCCCATACCACGAGAACCCCTCTTCTCACCCAGGAGCCCTTCCCTCACTCGAGAACCCCGATGTTCGCGCGGGAGCCCCCCCCACTCGTCTCTGGAGCACGCACCGATCCCTCCCGGGGGCCTTACCTGCTCCCGAGGGTCCCGCTTCCATCCCATATACCCGTGCGGAGGTCAGGCGGCCCAGAGACTGTGGGGTCCAGCGTGAGGGGCCTAGCGACCGCGCACTCTCGCCGCTCGGACTCCCGGGCCGGGCTCGGCTCCCCCCCCAAGCCCGGCCGCCCTCGCCGACGCCCCCGCAGCCTCCGTTGCCACCGCCGCCGCCGCCGCCGCGGATCCTACAGCAGCTCCCCCTACGAGCGCCCGACCAGCTGCCAGTGCGCAGGCGCGACCGCCAGGCCCAGGGGGCGGACGGGAACGAGTCAAGCGGGGCGCTCCGACGGCAACAAAGGCCAATGGAGAGGGACCGGGGAGCGGGGACCGGAGGCAGCGGCCCCTGGCGGTCACCCGTCGCCGTGCAGCCGGCGGGAGGGCCCCCGGTAGCGGCGCCAAGGAACCGCGCAGCGGCGTAAGTGGGGCGGGGCGGGGCGACACCCCCGCTGCGGCCTCGGGCCCTGTCTTTTCCCCAAAAAGGTCCCTCCGAATCCACACTCAGCCCCACCCTTCTCACAGAGCCGCGCACAAGTCAGGGGAACCCCACCTCCTTCGCAGTCCCTTTCACACTCCAGCACCCCATCACCCAGGGGCCCTGCCTCCCACCTGTCCTCCCAGTCACCCTCATCCTTCAAGCCTGGGCTGCAGAGATTGCCTCCACGAAGTCTTTCTTCGTCCCTAGTCCCTGAACTCGCTGACGCCACCCTCTCTTCCAGGCCGAGTGCTGGGTGCCTAGACCCTAGAAGATGTCAGTCTCAATTTAAGTGCGGCAACAGACATCTGCAAGACCTGGGAGGCACTTGCCTCCCCTTGCTCTTCTGCTCAACTCACGACAGCCGCACTCTGTCAATCTGCTTCTCTCACACATCATTTAAGTGACTTTTTGTGTCAAAATCCAAAAGATAGTTTTTAATTATTTCTCCGCAGCATCTGACACTATACATCTCCTTTAAAAAAATAAATAAATAAAAAGACTTCTACGTGGCTTGGACATTTCTGAAGTCTCTTTATACCTCGGTCCTTTTCAATTTTTGTCAAGGGTCCCTCCTGCTTTTGCCCCATAAGATAAGCATTGGCTGAAGTTCCAAATGCTATTCTCTATTTCTCTCCTCAAAAATCTGATCAATTCATATGGCCCAACTGTGCTTCCAAATCTGTACTTCCAGCCACATCTCAAACTCTTATTTTCACGTGTCTGCTGGACAGCTCCACCTGGATATCTAGCACCACAAATTTAGGTAGTCCGCACCAACCAAACCCTTTATTGTTCCCCTACAAACATACATATGCACTTGTGTCTTGTGCTTCCTGCCTCCATAAGTGACATTTTTCAAGCCAGAAATGACACTTTCTCTCTTCCCTTACTACTTTTACTTTCCCCCATAAAACTGATTACCATATCTTGTATTTAATTCCTGCTTTCCCATGATTCCCCTTCTATTTTGATGGTTCACTGTGCTGGTGCAGACTTTCACTATATCTTGCCAGAAATATCACACCTACTTCCTTTTTCTCTTATTTCTCTCAGCTTCAGAGAACATCCTTTCCATTTGGTCTGCTGCAGCGATAGAACGGCAACAAGTAAGAGACCCATAAGCCAGATATAGTGGTAAATACCTATAACCCACCACTTGGATGGCTAAAGCAGGAGGACTGATGTGAGTTTGAGGCCAGCCTGAGCAATGTAGTGATATTTATTTATTTATTTGTTTATTTTCATGGCCAGCTCAGCCTACCTTGGGGGTGGGACTGGAGAGGCATGTGGTGCCAGGGATCGAACTGCAGTCCCTGCACTTGCCTAAGCTGGTGCTTTAGATCTCTGAGCTATCTCACCAGCCCTATGTAGTGATTTCAAGGCCAGTCTGAATTACACATCACAAGTTTGAAGTATGTAGTAAGATCGTGTGACAACCAAATACATTAAAACAACAACAACAAGAACTTGTGAATTTTGCCTCCAGTGTTTGTCATGTAATAGGCCTTGCATTAGACCAAAGAACATGCTTTTTTTTTTTTTTTTTTTTTAGAAAGAGTCTCTTTGCAGCTTAGGTCAACCTTGAACTCACTATATAATTTCAAGCATGCAGTGATCCTCCTGCCTCAGCCTTATGATTGCTGGAATTACAGGTGTATGCCACCACATCTGGGTAAGAATGTGCATTTTTAACAATCTTCTAGGTGAAGCTTGTGCTACTGACCTGGGAATAACACCTTGAGAACAATTGCTATACTGTATCTTTAGTTTTTCAATTTTTAAAAATCTTTTATTTGTTTATTTGGTACAGGGTCTCACTACACAGCTCAAACTCATAGTGATCCTCCAGTCTCAGTCTCCCCAGCACTAAGATTACAGGAGCATGCCACCATATCCAGTTTTGGTGGCTGACACAGCACATCAGGGGTTCTGGAGCCAGCATGGCATGCAGTACTGGGGATCCAACTCAGGTCTTTGCACTTGCCAGGCAGACACTTAGACCTCTGAGCTGTCTCCCCAGCCCCATGTACTGTATCTTCAAATTACTGACTAGGAACTCTAGAGCCAGATTATCTTGGTTTCAATCCCGGCCTTACCATTTAGCCTTACCATTAGCTGTGTAACACTGAGAAGATTTTTTAATTTCTCTGTATCTGAGTCTCCACCTCTGTAAAGTGGAGAATAGCGCTATCCTATTGGAATGTTGCACAGATGAAAAGATTTAATATATAAAAAGACTTTTAGGGCCCAGTGGGATGGCTCAGTGGTCTAAAGTGCCTGCTTGGGAAAGCTTGGGTGGCTTCAGGGACCGCAGTTTGATCCCCGGCACCACATGCTGCACCAGCCCTGCCCTCGGGGTGGGCTGAGCTGGCCATAAAAATGAGTGAATAAACAAATAAAGGTTCTGAAACAATAAATAAATAAATAAATAAATAAATAAATAAATAAATAAATCTAAAAAAAAAGACTTTTAAATGATGGCTGATCTAAAGCAAATAGACACTTCTCAGATGAAGTAGTGAAATGACAATTAAATACAGGAGAAAATGTTTAACATCACTGGTCATTCAAGAGGTGTAAATTAAAACAGTGCTGAGATTCTTTCTCACTTCAGAAAGAATGGTTGGCTTGCCTGACAGGTAGAGTCTTGAGTTAAATCCCCAGTACTGGGAGAAAAAGAAAGAAAGAAAGAAAGAAAGAAAGAAAGAAAGAAAGAAAGAAAGAAAGAAAGAAAGAAAGAAAGAAAGAGAAAGGAAAGGAAAGGAAAAGAAAGAAAGAAAAATAGAGCCTGGTGATGACTCCAGGACAAGCCCTGGTGGCCACAGCATTGGCTCCAGAAGAAGTGCAGTATATGTTTACAAGAGATTATCAGCCCCGCCACCTTGGGAGTTAGGATTTTTAACAAATTCAAACTAACGAGGATTTGAAAGGAAAACATCCTTTCCGCAGTTGATGCTATCACTGCCTTCGAATGTTAATGTTTCTGGAAGGGCCTTGAATGCCCAGGGACTTTCCAACCCAGCTGCTCATCATCTTCAGTCCTCTTTGGAGCACTTCAGCACTGGGATTGCCAGGTTGCTGCCAGCCCCCTATGAGTCATTAATCCTGCCAGACTGGGTCCTACTCGAAGCCATGGCTAAACAGGGCAAGATACTGGCTTTAAGGTACTGCTCATGGAAGTCCATTTGTGTGGAAGGCCCATGGCACAATTTGATTCGCGTGGGATGTGTTCATGAAATCTCATCTGAACTTCCATAGCCGTAAAGTATGCCTGATATCTTTCCCATTACTCCTGTTATTTGCCTCAATAGATTCTCTCATTGCTTGGATTGTGATGTATAATTGTACCTTGTGGAGAAACACAAAGTGTATGTAAGGTTCTAAAATCTCAATACTGCTTAAAACATAAGTGTGGGAACATGGAAAATACCAAAGTTAAAGTGATATCATTAAAAGAAGAGGAAGAGGAAGAAGAACAACAACAAGAAGAAAAGAAGAAGAAGAAGAAGGAGGAGGAGGAGGAGGAGGAGGAGGAGGAGGAGGAGGAAGAGGAGGAGGAGGGAAATAAATTGACCAATAATAAATGCTGGTAGGGTCAGGGGTGGACGAATGGCCCTTGTCCATTATTGGTGGGAGTGCAGGCTGTGCAACTACTGTGGAAATCAATGTGGAGAGTCCTCAAGAAACTAAAACTAGCAGTACCATTGGATCCAGATATTCTTGGTATCTTTCTGAAAGAATTAAAAACATCATAGTACAGTGATAATATATACATTCATATTATAGCAGCACAGTTTATAATAGCTAAATCTTGCAAACAGCTTAAATGCCCATCAATTGATGAATGGATAAAGAAGATGTGGTGGTTTTATACAGTGGAGTATTACTCTGTCATAAAGAAGGGTAAACTAAATTTTTTAAAAAGGAAGATAAACTTGAAACATTTTTAGCTAAATGGTTGGATCTTAAGTGAAATAAATCAGATACCCATATGTAAATACCACATTATTTCTTTGGTGTGAGAAACTGAAAGTATAAATAAGGACCAAAATACATGACCGATACTGTGACATAGGAAGAAAATGTTCAGCCAGGTGTGGTGGCACACTCTATAATCCCAGCACTTAGCAGGCTGAGGCAGGAGGATCAGTGGGAATTGGAGATGAGCCTGGGCTACAAAAGTGAGCTCAAGGCCAGCCTGAACTTCATAGCAAGACCCTGTCGCAAAAAGAAAAAAGCAAAAAAGAAAATGTTCAAATGGAAAGAGGAACCAAGAAGGATGAAGGAGAAGGGGAAAATGCAAAATGAAGGGGAAAAAATGGAAAAAAAAACTTTTGCAAAATAAGAGGGATTGAAAGGTGGGTAGGGGAGGAGGAAGGAACCAAGGTATATCAGGTACAGGTACAAATTTCCTATGATGAATGGGATCATGATCTATACCTAAAATGTACCAATAAACTTAAGTACTAAAAGTAAGTAAATTAGCTAAATAAGATGGTGCCTGAAAGAATGCGAGCAAAGCATTCGCCACTAGCATAATCATTATGTGCTTCTCCTACTCTATTCTTTTTTTTTTTTTTTTTTTTTTTTTTTTTTTTTTTTTTTTTTTTTTTTTTTTTTTTTTTTTTTTTTTTTTTTTTGGTGGGACCGGGTTTCAAACTCATGACCTTGCACTTGCCAGGCAGGCACTTGTGCCACGGAGCTATCTCCCCAGCCCCTCCTACTCTATTCTAAGTTCCATAAGGACAAGGACCATAGCAGATGCTTTTCTTGTCCCCTTTTTGTGCTTTCCACAAGCTTTGCCTGGAACAGTTTGTTAAATTTTTGGTAACCTGAGTCAAATAGAAGACATAAAAAAACCTCAAACATAGAAAGACCTAAGGGAAGTTTCTAAAGGAATGGAACTGGATGTGCAGCATTCCATAACTGTTCATATTTTTATTTTTATTTTTATTTTTTTAAATAATTTTTAATTTTTATTTATTTATTTTTTCTTGTTTCAGAACCTTTGTTTGTTTATTCACTCATTTTTATGGCCAGCTCAGCCTGCCCCAAGGGCAGGGCTGGCGCAGCATGTGGTGTCAGGGATCAAACCATGGTCCCTGAAGCCACCCAAGCTTTCCCAAGCAGGTGCTTTTAGACCACTGAGCCATCCTGCCGGGCCCCTCCATAACTGTTCAAATGCCCTGTTCTGAATACTCGGTCTTATGCTCAACTTTGAAGCCAACATGAACTATAAATAAATAAAAAATTTAATGAAATAAAAAAGCCTCAAAAAAGATAAATAAACCAAAGATTTTAATATTATGACCCAGGTATGGTGGCACAGGCCCCGCATTCCAACAATCTGGAAAGCTGAGGCAAGAGGTTTGCAAGTTGGAGCCCAACCTAAGCAAGACCCTGTTTCAAAATAATAAATAAATAAATATTTTATCTTTGAAATGTAGTGTATACTTTCTATTTATCACTCAAAACTCCCTGTATTTCATGTAATTAATTGTGAGTAGGGACCTACATAGTATAGATGATAAATTTCAGAGCAGCTTTGAGGGCAACAACAGAAGCAGGTGGGTGACATGGGATAATTAGAGTGGGTTTCCTAGAGCTTAGGGAGGAAGAGCAGGAATTAACCAAAGGAAAAATGGGAGAAAGTTGTACCAAGCAGTACTAGTAGAGGGCACAAAGCTGAGAAGCGGCAGATAGGACAGGAGCCATCACTATTGGTGACAGTGTATCATGAAAATGGAAAGAAGAAGCAGTGATGAAAGAGGCTAGAGAAGAGCACCATGACCACATCTGCCCATTCTTTCCCTTGACCGAGCCAGGAGAGGGGCAGCAAAGGCAAAAGGAGGAGCTGTCCCTGGTTCTGACACCCAAGGCAGACACACCACCTTGCTCCACCCAGATACTCAGTTCACAGATTCCAGATTCATAGGCTGGAGCTAAACAGACACAGAGTGAGCCTATTTCCCAGCATCTTCCTGCAGCACAGATAGTGACCTCCAAAACTTTTTTGGAGGGGGAATCTAGATACTTTGGGCAGGCTGCCTCTAATGGTTGGAGACTCTTAGGAGCATTAAAGTCTAGCAACATAACTCTAGGATAATAGAGTCTAGGGTCAGCTGTGGCCAGGAATGGCATCTTTCCTAAAATTGAGGTTGATGCTGAACTACTGTACCAAATGAACCCCCAAACAGCAGTCAGCTTGGGCTGTCTTGACCCCTTGGAGAACATGAACTAACAATATTGAGCCCAGAATCTACAGGGATGTTACCAAGCTACTGATCAGTGAGAAGACTCATGGTAGAACTGACTCCTCTTACCTTCTTTCACCTCCGTTAATCCAGAGGAGTGGCCTCCATAGAAAAACATTTACAATAATTATGGTCTCCATGTCAGTGGGCCAGAGAAAAGGGCAGTCTTCACAAATAGGGAAAAAGTTAAAACTCAGAAGACTAGAAAGGGAAAAAAACAAAGGGCCCCCCAGATAGCTCAGCAAACTAAAATGTCTGCTTAGGCAGAGCACAGCAGCCAGGGTTCAATCCCTAGAGTTGGCGCTGACCCTGCCCCCAGGGCTTGCTGAGACAGTGATTGAGACAACGTGGTGACACATGCACTTAGGAGGCTGAACACAGGAGAATCACTGCAAGTCGGATTTATGTAGTGAGTCCCTATAGACCCTGTACTAAATACAAAAAAGGGAAAAAATACAAGTACTATTACACACAAATAATGACTGTCTAAAAGGAGAACCCCAAATAGTCTATAGGCAGATTATTACATATGAAATAAGAAAGTATAGCAAGATGAATGAATATGACATTAACATTATTAAAAATTGAATACAGGGGCCATGTGAGATGGTTCAGCAGTCTAAAGCACCTGCTTAGGCAAGCTTAGGCAACCGCAGAGACTGCAGTTTGATCCTTGGCACCACATGCTGTGCCAGCCCCACTTCCAAGGCAGGCTGAGCTGGCCATTAAAAAAAAAAAAAAAATCTAATACAGTCAGACTGGGGATGTGGCTCAGTAGCACAGCACTTGCCTAACATACCCAATGCCCCAGGCCCAATCCTCAGAACTGTGCCAAAAAAAAAAAAATTCATTGCATTAAGAAAATAACAATATGTTATTTTATTTTATTTTATTTTATTTGTCTTTTGAGACAGGGTGTAGTGGTTGATACATTGTGTCAACTTGGCTGGATGACTTGGCGTCCCAGTTCCCTGTTGATGGGAGTCCCGCCCTGGGGTACAATTGGTTCCTTCCTGGAGCGTGACCAGGGCCTGCCTAGGATATGATTGGCTCCTCCAGGGAATCAAGGACCCATCCTGGGGTATGATTGGTTCCACCCTGGGGCACAATGGGCTCAGGTCAGAACAACTGAGCACAAAGAGACCTTTTAAAGGGCTGAGAAAGCAGTAGAGACTTCCACTTCATTGGAGAAGTTTCAGTCTTCGCATTCAGCCTGGACTTCATCATCTGGCTTGCAGCTCAGACTCTTCAGCCTCCAGCTTGGATCTTTCGCCACCCATCGCAGACTCTTAAGCGTCCATTACAGACACTTAAGTCTTCCATCGCAGACCCATCAGCTGACGGATAGAGACACGGAGCGCTGCAGTGAAGTTCAGACCTCGGGACTGAATTCTTCAGTCAGGAGCGTGGAGACACCCTCTGCATGCTTCCTCATCTGCCTCTTGTAGGTGACTATTGTAAGCCAGTCTTACAATTCCTTATAGATTGTATATTTTGTGGGATTTTTTTTTGTTTTGTTTTGTTTTTTGTCTTTTTGAGACAGGGTCTCGTTATGTAGTTCAGGCTGGCCTTGAGCTCACTTTTGTAGCCCAGGCTGGTCTTGAACTCGCACCGATCCTCCTGTTTCAGCCTCCCAATATTTTGTGTTAATATCCATTCCTTATATTATATCTGTTCTGTTCCTCTAGGTAAAACCCTGACCAATACACAGGGTCTTGCTATGCAGTTCAAACTGACCTTGTAGCCTAGGCAGGTCTCGAACTCACATTAATCCTTCTGCATCAGCCTCCCAAGTGCTAGGAGGAAGCTAATACTTGTATTTATTTGTTTGTTTATTTATTTATTTATTTATTTGTCTTTTTGAGACAGGGTCTCACTATGCAGTTGAGGCTGGCCTTGAGCTCACTTTTGTAGCCCAGGCTGGTCTCGAACTTCCACCAGTCCTCCTGCCTCAGCCTCCCAAGGGATGAATATATTTTTGACAAAAGGTATGCAGTACCTCATGAGGAGATGCTCCCTTGGTGGGCTTTCCTCTCACCACCACATGGTCACACATCTGCCTTCAGTACCAGCCTCACCAGATTGGGGTGATGGTGACCATGGACTGAGGATGTACCAAATAGCCCCATATCTGGATTTTATTTTGAGGTCCTCAGATATGACATGAAGGCAGTGTCTGCCCTCCTCACTAGCCCCTTGAATTCTGTTGAGGTATAATTGCCACTCAGTAAACTGGCTGTATTTAAAATGTACAGTACAGTGAGTTGTGTCATAAATATGTACATGAAACCATCACCACAAGAAAGCTAGTAACATGTCCATTACCCTTCAGTTTCCTCCTGATTTCTGCTTCCTACTTCTCTACCATCTTTGCCTATCCACTGTATAACCACTGATCCACTTTCTGTTGCCATATGTTAGTTTTCATTTTCTAGTATTTTGTATAACCAAACCATTTTGGGGGAAAAGGAGGTCTGGCCTCCTTAGATCACTATTAATTATTTCATAACTTATCTATGCCATGTGTATCAGAAGTTCATTCTATTGCTGAGTAGTATTCCATTTTCTGGGTATACAGCATGACAATTTGTGTGTTTAATCACATGGGATAGATATTTGAATTGTTTTTACTTTAAAACTCCTAAAAATAAGACTGTTGTAATCCCTTATCTAGGAAACTTTAGACATTTTCATTGATTTATCTTGAATAAATACCTAGGAGTGAAATGTCTACATTTTATGGTAGGTCCGTAACTTTTAAAATGGAATTTGAGAGCAAGCCAAATAGCTCAGTGGATTAAAGCACCTGCAAGGGCCAATGAGATAGCTCAACAGTCTAAAGCGCCTGCTTAGGCAAGCTTAGGCAAGCTTAGGCAACCACAAGGACCATGGTTCCATCCTTGGCACCACATGCTGCGCCAGCCCCACCCCCAGGGCAGGCTGAGCCAGCCATAACAGAAAAAAATAAAAATAAAAAAACAAAGCACCTGCAAGCAGGCATAGGACCCAGGAGTTCGATCCCCAGGCCTACAGTACTGACTCTGCCCCTAGGCACACAAAGGCAGCAATTCAGACGGGGCATGGTGGTCCGAGCCTATAATACCAGCTCATAGGAGGCTGTAAACAGGTGGAACACTACAAGTCTGATCTAGCAGTGAGACCCTGAACACCCTATAGACCCTTCCCTAAAAAAAATAAAATAAAATAGAATTTGAAGAACTTTCCAAGAAGCAATAAACATTTTCCAAAGTGGTTGCACCATTTTACAATTTTACCAGATGCGTATGAGACTTTGTCTAGATCTCCCAAACACTTGGTATGTTTGCTCAGTCTTTCTTAGTCTTAGGTATATGTTAGTAATTCATTGTGGTTATAACTCATGTTTTACTAGTTACAAATTATGTTGAAAACTTCTTTTAAGTGGTTATTTGACATTTCTATTTGTTCAAATCTTTTGCTCATTTTTAAATTTATCTTGTAAGAATTTTTTTTTATATTCTAGATACAAGTCTGGGTCAGATACATGTATTGAAATATTTTCTTTCAGGTCATGGCTTGCACCATAATTTTCGTAACACAGTTGTTTGTGTGTATGTGTGTGTGTGTGTGTGTGTGTGTGCACGCGTGCATGTGTTTGCATGTGTGTCATTGGGGACTGAACCCAAGACCTTCTCACTGAGTTGTATTTCCGGCTCCTTTGTTTGTTTATTTATTTATTTATTTACTTGTCTTTTGAAGACAGAGTCTTACTATGCAGTTCAGGCTGACCTTGAGCTACTTTTGTAGCCCAGGCTGGTCTTGAATTTGCACTGATCCTCCTGCCTCAGCCTCCCAAGTGCTGAGATTATAGGCATGCACCCCCAAGCCCAGCTACCAGCTCCTTTTTTAAATCTTGAGATAGACTCTATTTCATTTCATTTCATTTCATTTCATTATGCAGTTCAGGCTGGTCTTGTGCTCACTTTAGTCGCCCCCAGAATGGTCTCCAACTCCTAGTATTCCTCCTTTTTTAACCTCCCCATCACTGGCATTATAAGAGTACCAGTTCAGGGAAGACATGGAACACTCAGGATTCTGGGGCTGGGATAGAACTTAGGACCTTGTGCTTGCCAGGTAGATGCGTATGCCTGTGAGCTATCTCCCTACTTGAATGTGAGATCCTCTTGCCTCCAGATCCCAGAGTGATAGAATTATGATCAGTGCCACCATGCCTGGCTTCAATAAAAGGTCTTTGAAAAAAACAGAAAGTTTTCATTTTGATGAAATTAAATTTATTGCTATTTTATTTTTATAGTTGATGCTTTTTTGTTATACTTTTCAAATGTTTATCAAACTCAAGATCACTATGACTTTCTTCCATGTCCTTCACAAGTTTTATAGCTTTAGCTTTTGCATGTTGGCCTATCATCCATCATGAACTAATTTTTAATATGATGGGAGATAAGGGCCGACAACACCTTAATAATATTAAGTCTTCTGATCTGTGGACATAGTACATTTTCTTTATCTATGTGAATTTTTGTTAATTTTTCTCAGCAATCTTTTCAGATTTCCAATGTACACATTTTACCATCTTTTGAAAATTTAACCCCAGTTATTTTATATTTTTGATGCTGCTTTAGGGCTAGGGATATGACTCTGTGGTAAAGGGTTTTTAACCTAATCTGGGTAAGATAAACATGTATGGCTTCTATTTTCATCACCAAAGAAAGAAAGAAAGATTAATGCTGTTTTCAATTTTGATTTTATTCTAAAATGCTTAATCAGTAAGCTTAGTGAAGTAGGGAGCCTGTGTGAAAGCCAGAGTTACTCTGTGTTTACTGCATTATTTTTTCGTGACCAGCTCAGCCCACCCCGGGGGCAGGACTGGTGCAGCATGTAGTGCTGGTGATTGAACCACGGTCCCTGCACATGCCTAACCTTGCCGAAGCAGGCGCTTTAGACCACTGAGCTATCTTGTCAACCTGTTCTCTTTACTGTGACTAGATAGGCACAGTGCCTAATGGACAGTACTATTGATGCTGTCATTTGCCCTCCTCTCTAAGCACATCCTTTTTTTCTAAGCCTTACTGGCAATAAGGCTAACATCTCTGTCATCATCCAACTGACATTTATTTTTTCAGTTGGTTCTGAACTAGTGCAGGAAAGAGGAAGTGATTTATTAATCTCTAGCTGCCTGGTGAAACCTATTTGTATTTCCAAATTCATCTTTGTGTTTGCTTTTTGTTTGTTTTGTTAGATAGAGTCTCACTATGTGGGCTGGCTGGCCTCCAATTCACAGGGATCCTCCTGCCTCATCCTCTCAAGTGCTGGAATTACAGTCGTGCACTGCCACAGCTGGCTAATTCAAGTCTTTTTGCTTCAGTCAGTGCCTGACTTCCTGGGGCACATGCATAACACTTTGTTGCTTTCCTTTGTTGACACAGCCTTCCTCTCTCTCTTCTATCTAAGAAGCATGAATAAAAAGCATACTTTTGTATCAGTATAGTCCTCATAGCAGGTATTCAATAAATATTTGTGAAATGAATTATGATCACATGATTTTGGCCTTAAAAAATCATTACTGAGCTGGGGATGGTGATACTTGCTTACAATCCCAGCACTTGGGAAGCTGAGGAAGGAGGATTGCCATGCAGCCTGTTGCTGCATATACTGAGTTCAAGGCCAACTGAACTACGTAGCAATACCTTATCTCAAAGAAGGAGGAGGAGGAGGAAAAGGAAAGACAATGGTAACTGTTTATTATGTAATAGTTACTGAAGCTAATGTGATACAAAATCATCCATGCTATTAAGATTACAACAGTAAGTCAGAGAGATAGCTCAGCAGTCTAAGCACCTGCCTGGCAAGTGGAAGGACCTGGGTTCAATACCTGGTACAGCATGCCATGCTGGCCCTATGCTGAGCCGGCCACTAAAACCTGGTGTGGTGGCACATGCTTGTAATCTC
Organism: Myocastor coypus; assembly: GCA_004027025.1. Classification (NCBI taxonomy): domain Eukaryota; kingdom Metazoa; phylum Chordata; class Mammalia; order Rodentia; family Myocastoridae; genus Myocastor; species Myocastor coypus. The sequence goes on along the minus strand of PVJA010013864.1, from coordinate 27,338 downwards.
AGTGCTAGGGAAGCTGAAACAGGAGAATCACTATGAGTCTGAGCTGCATAGTGATATCTTGTACCAAATAAATAAATAAATAAATGGTTAAAAAGGATTGCAACTTTACAAAATGTGTATATATTAAAAAGTAATATGTGGGGGTGGGGAGATAGCTGCATGGCACAAGTGCCTGCCTGGCAAGTGCAAAGTCATGAGTTCGAACCCCGGTCCTGCCAAAAAAATAAAATAAAATAAAATAAAATAAAAAGTAATATGTAAAATAAATTGCCATTACATTTAGAATATACTTCAATCAGAATTTCTTTTTTTTTTACTAATTTATTTTTTTAAATTTTATGTATTTTATTTTATTTTTTTCTTGTTTCAGAACTTTTGTTTGTTTGTTTATTTATTTTTATGGCTGGCTCAGCCTGCCCTGAGGGCAGTGCTGGTGCAGCATGTGGTGCTGGGGATCGAACCGCGGTCCCTGAAGCCGCCCAAGCTTTCCTAAGCAGGCGCTTCAGACCACCGAGCCATCCTGCCGGGCCCCAATCAGAATTTCAAAACCCTTCACTAATCCTGGGATGTCTGAACTCCCCAATACACAAACACACTCACACATGCACACATACACACACACACACAGGGTTGAAGGGTTAATGACATACAGCTCACTGACACTGTAAAGGCAGCCAAGTGAAAGCAGTTAGAGAAAAGAGGAACAAACATTACAGAAACCCAGTTCAAAATGCCAAGGGCTGGAGTCAAGAGCAGGGACAATGGGAAAAAGACACCAGGATCTGGAGTTTAGGATTAAGTAAGACATGAGCCCTTTAAGAAGCAAGGTCATGAGTAGAGAAGAAGAGTTCAAATATTGGTTCAGTACACTCTATGGCTATCTGGGGATTGTGGTTGCTTAATACATACTAATAAGCACCTACCATATGCCAGACAGATGCATGGGCTTCACAGAGATGAATAAGACAAAGTCCTGGCCGGTGAGATAGCTCAGTGGACTAAGTGCCTGCTTTGGCAAGCACAGGGACCAAGGTTCCATGCCTGGCCCTGCATGCTGTGCTGCCCTGCCCCCAGGGTGTACTGAGCCAGTGAACTAGTTAGGGCGTGGTGGTGTAACCCTGTAATCCCATCCCTGAGCACTGAAGAGGCTGCAAACAGGAGGATCACTACAAGTCCAATCTGTGTAGTGAGACTCTGGTACCAGATACATAAATAATGAAGAAAGAGAGAGAGAGAGAGAGAGAGAGAGAGAGAGAGAGAGAGAGAGAAAGTCCTAAGGATGGTAAATGAGACCACTAATCCTGATCTGTCAACTTTATTGGATTAAGAAACTTCTAGTGGATTAGTAAGGCATACTCCTGGGTATGTCTGCAGGCAGGCCCTACCTACTATACGTGGTTCTTCACCTGCTCTGCTTATGCACCGCTCCCCTGCTCCGCTTCCAAGCTTCCACAAGCTAAGCTGCACCCTCTGCCGCGATGGCCCTGCCTTGAACCAGTCAATTATGGACTGAGACCGTGAGCAAATTAAAGCCCTACTCCTTCAGGTTGTGAATATTGGTGCTTCTATCTCAGCAAGGAGAATGTTGAAAATACAGATAATATAAAAGTATCAGACCTAATACAGTAAGAGCATTGAAAGTAAAAGACAGAAGATACTAACAGCAGCCAAAGGTAAAAGGGCAATACTTCCAAAAATGTTGAGAGTTGAATTCTCCCAAAACAATGAGTGCTAAGACACTCATTGAACAATAGCTTCAAAATGCTCAAAGAAATCTCATCAAAGTATAATACCTACCAAAATTAATTCACAGAAATTAAGGAACTTGTTTCAAAAATTGCCAAAGGGCTTGAACAGGCATTTCTCCAAAAAAGGTATATTATAAGCCAGTGAAGAGAAGCCTTTAGGGGCCAAACATCCAAACTTCAACCCCAAACCCACTTATTTATTTATTTTATTTATTTAAATAAATGTATTTGGAGCCTGGAGTGGTGGTACACACCTGTAATCTCAGCACTTGGGAGGCTGAGGCAGGAGGATCAGTGCAAGTTGGAGACCAGCCTGGGCTACAAAAGTGAGCTCAAGTCCAGCCTGAACTGCATAGCGAGACACTGTCTCAAAAAGACAAAGAAACAAACAAACAAATAAATAAATGCATTTGGTTGTTGCAGGGTCTCACTATGCAGCTCCGACTCATAGTGATCCTTCTATTTGCAGCACTGGGATTACAGGCTTGGGCCACCAAGCCCCCGTACTCCAGCTGGCTCAGCTCTGCACTTGCCTAAACTTGCTTAAGGAGGCACTTAGTCCACTGAAATGTTCTTTTTCTTTGTTTTCTGGGACAACTAGTTCTCCTTGTCCATTTGTTTTCTTTTTTACCAGGAATCAATCGTTGGACCCTGTACTTACCAGGTGGGTGCTGAGCTGTATCCCCAGCTCCCCTTTGTCCATTAGTGTCCCTTGAATGTCGCTCTTCCTCTATCTTTAAATATCTGTGTTCCCTCTGACCTCATTCTTTTCATCTCTTCTTACCTGTCCGATCTTTCTGAACACATATGTGAATGTTTTTAATCACCACCTATATCCAGATGTTTTCTGATCTCTTCTTCCAGACTATCTGCTCAAATCAAACTTGTCTCTAATGGAACTCACCATTTTCTTCTTCACAAATCTGCTTCGTTCACTGATTCATTCTCCTAGTGGCACTTTTATCTGTCCAGCTACCCAAAGCAGAAACCAGGAGCCCTCTTACCTTTTCCTCCTGACTCTGTATCAATTCTACCATAGATTCTTCTCTTCCTACTTTCTGTCTCCTGTGTTCATTTCTTCTCCCTAAAGGCACTATGACTACTCAAGTACAAGCTGGGTCATCTTTTACTTGGTTTTTGTAATAGTATTCAACAAGTACTTATTGAGCTTTCTACGTGCCAGGCAATATAACAGACATTGAGAGTATAGTATTGAACAAAATAGAAGCGTTCCCTGGCCTCATGAAACTTATTGTTTCATAGGAGAGACAAGCAATTTAAAAAAAAAAAAAAAGCAAACATGCATAATCAAAGTACAGTCACCATTCAGTGTTCATGAGGAGTAGCTCTGGGATACACCCCACAAATATGGATAACAAAATACATTCAAGTCTCTTATGTAAAATGACATAGTATTTACACAGAACCAATGAAGCCTCCCATATGCTTTAACTTTTTAATGTATTTGGTACAGGGTCTCGCTATACAGCTCAAACTCATAGTGATCCTCCTGTTTGGGCTTTTTTCCCCCCTATATTTAGGATAGGGTCTACACTGTAGACCTTTCTAATGCTGTGACCCTGCAATAGAGTTCCTTATGTTGTGATGACCTCAAACCAAAAAATAATTTTGGTGGCTACTTCAAAACTGTAATTTTGCTACACTTATGATTCAGAATGGCTTTAGATGACCCCTGCATTTTGGTTGTTCAACCCCCGCTGGGGTCACGACCCATAGGTTGAGAACCACTGGTCTACACAGTCTGTAGGGTCTCACTATGTAGATTAGACTCAATGATTCTCCTGTTTTCAACTTCCCAAGTGCCGGGATTACAAGTGTGTACCACCACATCCAGTCTCCAATGATGTCTCTGCACATTCCACAGGTGAGGCAGGCATCGCATGCTGGGAATCAAACCCTGGCTGCTGCATTCTGCCTAAGCAGGCAGAGCTATCAGACCACCCTCCTGTTTTCAGCCTCCCTAGCACTGGGATTACAGGTGTGTGCCTCCATGCCTGGTCTCAGTGACCAGCTTAGTACTTCCAGGGGCAGCACCATCATGGTGTGTAGTGGTAGGAGATTGAGCCCAGGTTCTTGCCCTTGCCTAAGCAAGCACTTAGCCCACTGAGCTATCTCACTGGCCCATCCTATATACTTCAAATCATTTCTACTTACTTACACTAAGCAATTCAATATACATGCTATGCAAGTAGTTATCATGTTGTACTAATTCTAGGGAATTATGACAGAAAAACTGCATGTTCAAAACAGATGCTTTTTTTTTGGACTGAGGATCGAACTCAGGACCTTGAACTTACAAGGCAGGTTCTTATGCCACTGAACTATATCCTTGACCCCAGACACAACATTTTATACAAATACAGTATTCTGAATCCACAGTTGGCTGAACCCACAAATACAACCCATGGATAGGGAAAGCAGGCTTTATTTTCAGATGATAATAAGCATTCTGAGGAAGACCACAGTTTTTTAGATTCTGCAAAAGAGAAGATTCAGGAGCCGCTTGGGGTGAGGGACAGGATGGCCTCACCAAAAGGCTGAGTACTGAGGGGGAGCTATCAATGAAGAGAAAGGAGTCAACCAGTTAAAGATCCAGGAGAATTAGTTGCCTTCCAGGTTAAGAGGAATATGGAAGCACTTTGTGGATTTGGTATCTGGAGGTTGCGCATCAGGCAGGAGGCTAATGGTCATTCTTCCTTTTGCTGTCTACTGACAAACCAAAGTAGCCTTGCTTTATGGCTGCTCAAGAACCCCCATGGGCTCCAGAGACCAATCTAGACATTGCCCATTGAGGATGCATGGTCATAGCCTGTTTGTCTGCTGAGGTAGTTTGGTAAAGTGAAATTCCAAAGTATTGCCAAAGCCTGTCATCTCAGAGACTCATTCCACAGTGATTTCCATTCTGTGCAACACTGTCATTGTCTGTGAGCTTGCTTGCCTAATAGCTGTTGCTCACATTGCTTAGAGGAAACCAAGGTGGCACTGAGCTTCAGAAAAAGCACAAGCAGAAATAGAAAGATCAAGAACTGGAGCCAAGAAGGCAAGCCCCTACCAGTGACTTAGGATTTTTCTCTTTCCTTCAGCATGGCTGCCCCAGGAACCTCCAGGGACTGCTCATGGTGATCTGTTTCCCAATTGACAAAGGAGAGCCCTTTCTGACAGTTTTGCCTAGAGGCCCCAAATTTTTCAGTATGAAACAGCCAAATGTGTAACTTCGGGTAGATTTTTGGCTGAATCATTTTGAAGGGCTTGTCAATACCTAAAATGGAAATTTTTAGAAGGCAGAGGAGGGTGGTTGTCAGCAATCTTTAAATGGTGGTGACCAAATCACTTATTTTTGCTATGAAATGTTATCCGTTAACATTGCAAAAGTAGTTCTTTTTCTAGTCTAGAAGTACTGACTATCCAAAAATCAAGTGATTCCCCTTTTCAGTGAAGCTACTTTCTTACTGTTCCTGTAACCTGGATACAACCCTGGGCAAACTAATTATGAAAGGTAATTGGGCTTCAACCATCACATAAATGAGAAGAGGTTCATTTGGTTCTTTATAAGAGAGCATGTGGCTTATTTTCCATAGGAGAAAGCTGGCAGGCAATAAATAGGTTCTACTCCCAACACAGTGTAGCCCTTTTAACAATCTGTTCAAGTCTTGTTACAGTTGCACGTAGGAGACATGACGATTTATCAGGTTTTATTATGCGTATCAGCTCAGTCAGCAGGCAAAGCAGGCAGATCTCCAATTTAGCACCTATTATTGTAAACCCTGGTACCTTTCCCGGAATTTAGGAGGAAGGGATTGAGAAATATACTGTGGGTTGACACTGCGGAATGTGGACGTTCTACTATAGTATATGTATATATTTTTTGTCTTTTTGAGACAGGGTCTTGCTATGCAGTTGAGGCTGGCCTTGAGCTCACTTTTGTAGCCCAGGCTGGTCTCGAACTTGCACCAATCCTCCTGCCTCAGCCTCCCGAGTGCTGGGATTACAGGTGTGAGCCACCACACCTGGCTTCTACTATAGTATTTCCTTGAAAACAGTCATTAAGATACTATTCCCCTGGGCCAATTCCTGAGAGATTTCAAGCACATACAAAGCCCCAAATCTTTCTTTTAGTTTTTCCATTTTAACTCCTGTGTTGGGATCAGTGAGAAATTTATCCTACCATTAAAGTAATTAATTAATTAATTAATTTATCCTACCATTAAATTTATTTATTTATTTATTTATTTATTTATTTATTTATTTATTTATTTATTTGGTACCAGGGATTGAACTCAGGACCTTGGGCTTGCCAGGCAGTCACTTAAGCCCCTGAACTATCTCTCTAGCCCTCTACCATTAAATTTATTTTGAAGTTACACTTTACAAGTTTTTGGTTTGGAAATATAATCAATAATATTGGCACTGGGGTGGCTGTGGCACAAGTGCCTGCCTGGCAAGTGTAAGGTCATGAGTTTGAGCCCTAGTCCTGACAAAAATAAATAAATAAAATTAAAAAAATAATGTTGGCACAGTTAATACTAAAAAGTAAGATGGCCCCCATGAGCTTTCATTACAGCAGGATTCCACAATTACCTTTCAAGTCACAGTCATCAGTCCAGTATTTGATCAGCTTCTTTTTAGGTTATAGTGGTTTTCCCCAGAGTTGTTAGTGAATAATGGTGTAAGATGTGCTAAGTAGCCAGTGTTCGAGGTTTGGGGAACATTACCATCTCACCAGGAACCTTCCTAGTCTGAATGTGGGTGGCAGTTATTCAACATCTGAAGCCCATGCTTGTAGAATCCTGGTTTGTATTTATTTATTTATTTATTTATTTATTTGCAGGACCTGGGATTGAACTCAGGTCCTTGAGTTTGCCAGGCAAGCGCTCATTATACTGAGCTATCTCTCCAGCCCCTTTGTAGAGTCCTTGTTAAGCAAGAGGTTGGGACAGCCTGAGAAAAACATGGTTCTGGTTTGGGCAAAGCTGGTTTACAGATTCCCTTGTACAGTTGGATCAAAGGAAAATTACAACTTATAACAACTTGGTTGTTCCTCTACTTTTCCCAGCCTTTTGAGCCCTCTCAGTGCTCAGTCCTAGCATCTCTGAGACCACTTTCTTGGCCTCAGTTTGTCATCTATAACACAAAGGTCTCAGGTTAGGCAAGCTATTTGTTGTTCCAAATACTAACATTTGACAACTCAAATGAATTTACTAGCAAAAAGACATGTGGCTATTTTCCAACACTTTCTTTAGCATAGAGAAATCCATTTGAAATAAATTCCTTTTCTATGCTTTTCTCTGAAGGGAAAAGCACAGCCCACTTCCAGGGTCATTAAGTTAACACTTTGCAGCTCAGCATTAGGAAGTTTTTTTCCCCTGTAGAATGGGCACAGAATGCCATGAAAATGAGGAAGGTACCTACACCTGACAAGAGATGTGGGCATGTGAAGCAGGTGGGGCACTCAGTCCTTCCAGGAGCCATAATAACCATCCTTGTTCTTCCCACAAAGCTGACCCTGCTCAGAAACACGATAGTCCAGGGCAGAGGTCTCTGAGCCAGCTGTACTGAGTCAGAATGCCAGCTCCCCTGCTGACTAGCTTTTTAAACTTGAGCAGGTCCATCACTTGTATGGTGTCTCCCTTTGTTAATCTATATGAGTAATAATCTCCCAAGCAAAGTCTTTTTTTTTTTAATTTATTTTTTCTTGCTTCAGAACCTTTGTTTGTTCATTCATTTTTATGGCCGGCTCAGCCCGCCCCAAGGGCAGGGCTGGCACAGCATGTGGTGCCGGGGATCGAACCGCAGTCCCTGAAGCCGCCCAAGCTTTCCCAAGCACGCGCTTTAGACCACTGAGCCATCCCGCCGGGCCCCCCAAGCAAAGTCTTTAATATTATAAGCTATCAAACAAGCATGCAAAAGGCTTACAAATATCCAGCATACATATATTAAGCGGTCAGCAATTGCTAACCATCTTTGGCATTGGGTTCAGGTTTCCAGATGTGAATCCAGGAAGCAAGAAGTTTGCATTGCACAAGGCCAGCCTGCCTCTTGTGTCCAAGACTCTTTGAGGATAGCCATTGTCTGTTCAAGAACAAGTGACTTTCCCTCTCCAGATCTAACTTTATATCCAGTGGGTGGCCTACTCCACCCAGCCTTACTCACTTAGGTTTACAAGTTAGTGACATGACCAAAGGAATGGAAATTATCTGATGAGGGCTAACATACAATCATTCAAAGAGCAATGAGCAGTTGTCTACCACATTTGCATAGGATTTTACAGAACTGAGAATGGAAGACTGTTGGATCTTTACGAAAGAATGTACCCTGAGGATTCTCTGTGTTTACAGAGGCCTAAAGAAGAGAAAACAGATTGTGGGTAGGCCCAGGAAAGACTTTTTTTTTTTTTTACTACAGATGGAAAAAATGCTGGGCTAGATTCCCAGAACAGGTTCTAAGCATGTGTATTTACAATTGTTACCTCTTCCTACTGAATTGCTTCCTTAACCAATATGTAGTGACTTTTTATTTCTTGCGATTAGATGTAGTTTTAAAATTAATTAATTAATTAATTTATTTACTTCAGGACCAGGGTTTGAATTCACTACTTGCACTTGCCAGGCAAGCACTGTGCCATGGACCTATCTTCTCAGCTCCAGTTAAATGTAGTTTGTAATCCACTTTCTGAAATTAGGGTAACTATTCTTGCTTTTCTAAAGGTTACCATTGCATGGAATATTGTTTTAACAACCTCTGATTTTATTTATTTATTTATTTATTTATTTATTTTTTGCAGAACTGGGGATTGAACTCAGGACCTTGTGCTTGCCAAGCAGGCACTTGTACACCTGAGCTATCTCCCCAGCCCCCAACCTTTGATTTTTAATCCATGCATTTATTTTTGGATTATATATATTTCTTGTATACTGAATTTTCTTTTTTTTTTTTAATAATTCTGCCAATTTGTATCTTTTAGTTGGAGAATCAAGACCATATACTTTGAGAATTAATAGTAAAAGGTATTGACTTATTCCTGTCATTGAATTGCTTTTTTGTTGCTGATTTCTTTTTTTTTTTTTTTTTCTTTTCCCTGCTTAGCTGCTCACTACCCTTCCTGGTGCATTCATTCTACTGGACTTTTTTTTCCTCATTATTGGCTTGCCTCTTTCTAGGATATACTGGAAATTTTCTAGTGCTGGTTTGATATGGTTTGATGGTCATGAATTTCTTTTGCAACTTTGTGTCATATAAGTATCTTATTTTTCCATCAATTTTGAAAGAAAAATTTTGCAGGATGTGTAACACTGGATTGGAAGTTGTTATCTTTTAGGGCTTAAAACATTTGCCTCTGAGCTTTCTTGGGCTATAAGGTTTGTGTTGAAAAATCTGCTATAATTCAAAAAGATTTTCTCTTATGAGTGATTCACTGCTTTTCTCTGACAGCTTTTAAGAGTCCATCTCTGTGATGGACTTCTGGGATTTTGACTAAGATGCAACCTACTCACAATATTCTTGCCAGAACAATACTCTGCTATTACCTTGTACTTATAGTTAAATCCAAAATGCCATTCAAGTCGTAGCCTGTTAAAAATTGGCGCTTGTCCCTGGTCTAAACTTAGTACCTCTACTTCTTTCCTTCACTCTTAAAATCTAAGCACCCTGGCTCATTAGTAGAACACTTGCTTAGAATGAGCCCTATGCACACACACACACACACACACACACACACACACACACACACACACACCCTAAGAGAACTAAAATTACTTGCAACTTATCAAAAAAAAAAAAAAAGAAAAAAGAAAAAAGAAAAGAAAGTGCTGAGGAGATAGCTCTGCAGTCTAAGTGCCTGCCTGGCAATGCAAGGACCTAGGTTTGAGCCCCAGTATTGCATGCTGTGCCAGCCCCAGAACCCCAGGCATGCTGTGCTGGCCACCAAAACCAGGCTGGTAGTGTACGCCTGTAATCCAAGTACTGGAGAGTCTGAGACAGAAGGATCACTACATGTCTAAGCTGCATAGTGAGACCTTGTACCAAATGAATAAAAACAAAACAAACAAAATAACCTAAAAAGAAGATGATGATGAAGATGAAGACAAGAGAGAAGACAAGAAAATGATGATTTCCTCCTCTAGGTGCTTTTACTCATGTCTAGAGTACCTAGAATACCTTTTTAATCTTACTCATTTCTAAAACTCTTATTCTATGGGAGGTGGATAACTGAGGTCCTCACTTCTCCTATGACATCTTCCTTGATCCCCTAGTGTGGGTTAAGATCCTCTCTAAGCAACCATACAGCTTAAGGTATGTATTTCTCACATTCCTTAACCTTAGAGCTCCCAAGGTTACAAGGGAAACCTTCATAGGACAGAACTTGTCTTTCATCTTTGCAGTACCTATCACATAACAGAAGTTCCAGAAGTGCTTCTTAATCTAAATGTTTCTTTTGAATAATTTCTTTTTCTCTTTGGTCAGTTTGTAAGATAGTTCCTTTTCTTATCCACCCATCTCCATCTGATTTTTGTTCCTCTTCTCCTTCAAGACCTGCCACTACTTTCTTTTTTTTTAATTTATTTTTTTTCTTGTTTCAGAACTTTTGTTTGTTCGTTTATTTATTTATTTTTATGGCCGGCTCAGCCTGCCCTGAGAGCAGGGCTGGTGCAGCATGTGGTGCCAGGGATCGAACTGTGATGCCGGGGATTGAACTGCGGTCCCTGCAGCCCCTAAGTTTTCCTAAGCAGGCGCTTTAGACCAATGAGCCATCCTGCTGGGCCCCAAGACCTGCCACTACTTTCTGAAGAATAAAGCCAACACAGAGCTGAGAGAGGGAGAGAAAGGGAAAGAAGAGACAAGTGTAATGCTGCTCATCAGTCTGTCATTCCCCTGCTTCCTGCCACATTCCCAGCAGGGGTGACATTAGTCATTCTTAGCTAATGCAACATCCATTCCTGTCCCAGTAATTTCATGATAGGTGTTATAGGCAGTGAAGGATGAAATGGGAGCAAGGCAGTATCTGGACTCATCTTAATCACACAAAACAATGGGATTCTCATCAAAAGACATTCCATGTATGCCTATAACTCCAAGCAAGGAGAGGCTGAGGCAGGAGTATCACCATAATTTTGAGGCTAGCCTGGAATTCATGGGGAAACCCTGATTTAAACAAACAAACAAACAAGATTCCATCCCTTGAAGGAAAAAAGGAAAACACTTGGGTAGGCAAAAAATATAGGTACAACTCACTGTAAATAAACAGTACACCTGGAGCCCCCTAACTTCCCTCATCCAAATGATGACCTCCTGCTCATGCTTCATGATTTATCCCCAAATATACCACGCACTGACTCTTAATAGTACAACTTGTTTCTCTTCCACAGTTCCTTACAGAGGCCTGGGAGACAGCTCAGCAGCACATGCAACTGCCTGGCAAGTGTAAGGTCTTGAGTTTGATCCCTAATACTGAGAAAACAGAAACAAAAAGCTCCTTCTAATATTCTGTCAGTGTTCATACTCAATTTGGGGAGGAGTACTGGACATTGAACCCATGGTTTCATGTTTAGAAGGTGAGCACTCTTCCCTGGGCTATGGTCTCAGTGCCATCACTACTTCCTTCCTTTCCTTTTTTTCCTTCCTTCATTTTCTTCCTTTCTACCAAGGACTGAACCTGGACTTTCACACTGAGTAACATCCTACTTTTGTTAACTTTTTGAGACAGGATCTCTCTAACCTGTGAACTTGCTCAGGCTGGGTTGAATTTTTGATCCTCCTGCTTCAGGCTCCTAGAGTGTTGGGATCACAGATGTGTGCCACGACATCTGGCTGTTCCTTATCTTTAAAATGGGGATACCACTATCAACTTCAAAGGTCTGTTTCTGGGTTTAAAGATGTAAATGTAAAGCAAATGACATATTTTAAGCACTCCAGTAATGTTAATCTGACTGTCATCCTCTTGCCCCATGCTACATTGGAATATACTCTTTGAAGTTCATTTTTGCTCATGTTTTTCACATCTAAGGAGAGCTTGGCATGTATTTAACTTATGATATGTGCTTGACAACTGATACATATAGGAAATATTGTCCTGATGGAAGAAAACTTACGTTCTTGTATGTTTAGTTGTATTATACATGATTTTCTTACCTGGTAAACTATAAATTCCCTGAAAATAAGGTTGTATCAGATAAATCTCTACAACATTTCTAAGCCATTGCCATGATTTAGCCAAAGAAAGGGCTTTGCTGATGAGATCGTTTGCTTTTAGAACTCATGATTCTCCTGCCTTAGCCACAACACCCCTTTTTGTAGTTCTGGGGCTCAAACTTAGTTTTTGAGGCAGAGACTCATTAAATTTCTCAAGCTAAGCTCCAATTTACAATTCTCTCATCTTAGCCTTATGAGTAGCCTGGATTATAGCTTTACACACAGCCTGTTGAGAATAAAAAAAAAAAAAAAACACAAAACGAAACACATGAGCTGGGCATAATGGTACATACCTACAATCTTAGCCATGTGGGAGATTAAGGCAAAAGGATTATGGGTTCAAGACCACTTTTGGCATTATGAGATCCTGTACGCATGTATGCATGTATGTAGTGTATGTATAAAGAAAGAAACAGATATAAGACTGGGAAACCCAGGCCATGGATGTAACAGTGACACAAGTACCAAAAGTTATAAACACCAAGCTTTCCATTTTTCTTCTTTGTCAAATTTCTTAAATTGAAGACACTGCTTTTAGAAAGCAACCATGTATTCTGCCTCCCAGTGTGTTCCATAGTTATTAGACAACTGACAAGAAAAACAATTTTTGGCACAAGAATGCCGATTTATTCTTTTTTGGACACATGAACACAAAATATCCCTGCAGGCCAAAAAAATTGCAGAATTGAAACAACCATTATCTTACCTCATCATGGGGATGCATCCCCTTCCTTAATAGTTTAGAAAGTACCTCGTATTGCTAGAGACATACATCCAGTCCAAATTTAATAAAATACATTTTAAAACATTACAAGTCTAAAGGTATAGAAACAAAAATCACACCATTAGTCAAATAAACAAATGCAAACATTTTCAGCCACTAGACATAGAAAGAGCATGAATATGTCAATAGCAAGTGATAAGAAAATGGTTAATCAATAAGATCTTTCCTGTAACTTTACAAGGAAAAATTCTTGGAGATGAAGCAGTACTGATACAATGCCCCTAGCCTCCACTTTCTTAAAATGAAAGCAGAGCTACCACTTTGCTATTGAGCAAAAATCTTACAGCACATCCACAAAGGTTCGATGGGGCAGAGCAGAGAGGGTGAGTTCTATTAAACAGTGGATTCCCTTTCCCCATGGGAATGGGGTAGGTAGTTGAGCCCGATAGGTAAGCTCTAAAATAGACTGGGCACAAGATCCTAAAGAATAGACCATATAGAACATCGTCACCTTTGGAAGCAGCAAATAGAATTTACAGTAAGAATAAATGTGTTCCGTCTGCCCAGAATGCTGGTTGTATTAAGCCAGCTGGTTCATTTTATAAACGACTCAAAATTCAACAGCTAACAACAATGACAAAACATACTTGGTTCAACATTTGTGTCTTCACCACTCTTTTATGTCCCACTCCTTATCCCCAAATTGTTACTTTTTAGCATTGCTACATTTAAATCTTTCACACCACATGACAGTGCCTAAACAGGGTGCATTTAAAAAAAGAAAAGAAAAAAATAAACCCAAACAGCCTAATACTAGTTCTAGAGAATGCACACCTCCCAATGATTGACACATGCATAATGATTTAGTCTTAAGGGGGTTACCTTTTAGAATGGTCAAGCCAAATTCAATTAAAACTGCACCTTCAGACTTGCTTGCAATAGAATTTCAGCAACTCTATGCGGTGGTTATCTCTTAAAGATTCACCCCTTCACAAGTTACTTTTCCCCCCAATAATCCTACTTCTATATTTCTTTCCTTTTGTCCAAAATGACAGCATTGCACCCTTTAATGGGACTGTTTTCCTATAAAAATAGGCCTCCCGGCTTTTTCTCCACCACCGTGCTGATTGGCCCCAGTGTACTACGACAGACTGAGGTCTTACAAATGGTATAGTCTAAGGTTGAGCACAGAGCCCAACTGCAGGCAAAAGTGGATTAGGGTTTCTGGGCACTTGGCCTCGCCCCTGCTCCATGGATGCCAGGATATGGTGAGAGCTTCTGCTGTGCGTTATTAATAAATGAGCCTGAGGCACTCCAGTGCAGGTGTGGCACCCGCTGGTCGGCCAGCCAGCCAGCCAGCCAGCCAGCTAGCCAGCCAGCTGAGTTCTTCACGCCTTGGACTCCCAGAGTCCTCCTCCTCCTAAAAGGCTTGTTGTTTTTTCTCCTCTTGGGTCCAGAGCGGCCATGCTGAAGGGTATTTTCTGTGCTCTCCCTGAAACAAGTGTGAATAAAAGCAGCAGCCAGCCCCTCACCAACACGTCCTGATTTGTACTGTTCAAGTGAGGTATTTGAGAAAAAGGAAAATCTTAAGATAGTAACATCTTCCATCTCTTCACTCCTGCCTATGTTGTGCTTCAGTCACAGAACTTGCTTTCTTCCCTCATCACCATGAGCTATAGGACTCGATAGACATAAAATTCTCAGAGACCAGTCTCAGCAAACACTCGTGGTGTTACTGAGTAACAGCACATGAAAATGTAAACTTCAATGTATTTACAAGCTTGCTTAAAAGACTGAAGAAAAACAGTGCTTTATATTGCTGGGATTTCGAGAAGGCTAGTTTAAGAGATTTAGACCAACTAATGAATTCAAGCAAATGCCTTTCATCATCCGATCCAGGGTTTCCCAGCAGCAGTTTCTAGACAGAGGAGGCAAAATAGTTTTTATCACATTGTGCCTGTCTCTTCCTGCCCTGAGCACCTTCATCAGCCTTATGAAGTGTGGCTCTGGGTCCTTTATCTTTCACTTCTGCCATTCCAGGATACAGAGTAACAGCAAAGTCAGTAAAATGTAGAGTGGGAAACACTGGCTGGAACTACCAAGACTCTATGTAATTGATGTCCATTACAAAGTATTATCTACACTAAATACAGAATACATTTCCCCCTACATTTTAACTGATGCTTGCTTCAGGCAATTCCCTTTGTTTGGACAAGAAAGGAATCCTGTCTCCCTATGAGTGGGACCCAGAATCTACTAAGAAAAATTGATAATTCTACGTAGTTTTAGTTGATTAAAAGGAAGGAAATCCATCAACTCTTTCAGTTTGAAAGACAAGCAAAAACATTGCACTGCAAATAATTGTGTGAGCAATCTTTTAAAAAAAAATCAAATGCTGGTACATTTTTGGAAGTGCAGCATCACTCAATGTGCCTTTAAGGCCTGGTAATGCCTAACCAAGAGGAAAGTATCCTGGTTGTAGCTTATTCTAAAACAAAGTGACAGGCTAACTATGACTATAAAATTAGTAAAAACAATTCTTTAAAAAGGCATGGAAATATATGTCTTTTCTGATTGGTTTCAGAAATTGCCAAATTATGATGTATAAGAAATAGCTGATAAAATCATACCAAAATCTCATCTAGAAAACTACATCATCAGGGGGAGGAAAAGGAGGGACCTTAAAAAATGTTTATTGCCAAAGTTAACTTTCTATGAGAAAAGTTTAAAAATGATTTAGATCTAACAAATCACACAGCAGCATAATATGGGCACTTTTAAAAACTTGAAAAAATACTAAAAGCTAATTTTTCTCTAAAGAGGGAGAAACATGAGTACTTTGACCACGGCAGTGTTATCTGTCACTGTGATGTGCATTACATCTGTTTATGTCACACATTCACAAAAGTCGACCAAATAAATAGAACTGCCTGTCTGACTCTGCAGCCAAATATAGTGCAATCACCTGGCAGCCTGTACTTGCACCAGCACAAGTCTGCAGAGATCAGGAAGATAAAGTAGTAAAACTAATAAAACTCTGTAAAACTTTCAAAAATTAATGCTCATTAAAGGCATTTACAGTGGTGAAAGTCAGAAATCTCCATTAAAAAGTTTATGGGCCCACCCAACTAAATAGTTACACTGAACTGAACTAGATTGTTTGGTTTTTCTCTCTCACTTGTGCACACACCCCGTTCAATGAACACAGAAAGAAGAAATTCTTTCTTATAAGACTAGAGGGATGCGGTGAACACCACAGCTAGCAAAATAATCCATAGAAACCCTTCTTGTAAAGTCCTTTAGAAAGTTCAGGCTGATTAGCCTTTGCACGTTGAGGTAAAAATTCTGTCCAGTGCATCAGAAACATCTATTTTTAAAAAATGGCTCACTTTTGTTGATGCATCAGACAGTGCTGCAAAGTATAGATTCAGTGCAACTATTGTGAGCTGCTGGTAGAGGACCACCCTGAAGCCAGCTTGGCTCTATGAAAGGTGGTAGGCATTTGAAACATTTGGAGGTCGTGTGGGGTGCCAAACTAGTTGAGGTCCTTTTCTGAGACTCTCAGGCAAAATACATTGTGTGTTGGGTGTCATGGTGGATCTGCACAGCCTTTGCCAAGGCCTGAGGATCCCGGCCGTTGCTCTGTCCGGACACATGACTGCCTTCCGCACTGCAATGAGAAGAAAGCAAACAACTAGGTGTTAGGTAACAGAAGACCGCTTTAAAGTCCACACATTCAGATTAACACAAATAGTACTGGATTCAAGATGTTAGGCTCAAATCTGAGCCCATAAACAATTTATGTCTCACTGTACACCAATTTGCTCAGATGAAAAATGTAATACAATTTATCTAATGTAGTTGTCAGAATTAAACAAAATAATATCTGCAAGTACCAACATTTTTAATAGTACCAAGGTAAGGAATAACACAGTATGTTATATCTGGTGAATTACTAATTATCCTTTAGGCTTCCATAAAAGGTCACTTGCCCCATGGTAATATTTTCCACCTCTGAAGAGCTATCTCCCTGGCCCCGAAATTATTATTTTAAAAATATTTTTATTAGCCGGGCGTGGTGGCTCATGCCTGTAATCCCAGCACTGGGGAGGCTGAGGCAGAAGGATCAGTGCGAGTTCGAGACCAGCCTGGGCTACAAAAGTGAGCTCAAGGCCAGCCTGAACTGCATAGTGAGACTCTGCCTCAAAAAAGACAAAAAAAAAAAAAATTTATTAAAAAAAACGTATTTATTTGGTACAGGGTCTCACTATGGCACGCCTAGGGTTCCAGGGCCAGCCCAACATGTGGTACCAGCGATTGAACCCAGGTCCTTGCACTTGCCAGGCAGGTGCTTAGACTGAACTATCCCCACCAACCCTTGAAATAAAATTACTAATTTGGTATCTCTTAGTCTACTGAAATAAGTTAAACCCCAAGAAACCAGCAAATTTATTCATCTAATCACTATATCCCTAGAGCTAAGTACACACATAGTTTTATTTATTTATTCTTTTAATGTATTTGGTTGCTGCAGAGTCTCACTATGTAGCTTGGACTTGTGGTGATCCTTCTGCTTTTAGCTTCCCCAGTGCCAGGATTACAGGTGTGTGCCACTATGCCCAACTCTGGCCGGCTCAGCCTACCCTGGGGGTGGGGCTGTCACAGCAAGTGATGCTAGGGATTGAACCATGATCCCTGCTTTCTGCACTTGTTTAAGCTTGTCTAAGCATGTGCTTTAGTCCTCTGAGCTATCTCATTGGCCCTCTACAATATAGTTTAATGATCATTTTTGTTTGTTTGTTTGTTTGTTTGAGACAATGGCTCCCTATGTAGTTGAAACTGACCTTGAACTCACTATGTAGCCCAGTCTGGTATTAAACTCACAGTGATCTTCCTGTCTCAAGTCTCCTAAGTGCTGGGATTACAGGTGTACGCTACCACACCTGGCTAATAACCATAATGAATGAATTTATGTGCCTAGCACAGTACTGGAACCCAGTACTCAGTAAGTGTTACTGTGCCACCAGCCTCTTCTTGCTTTCCCTCACTAGCTATGCAACCCTGGACAATTAGCTACTCTGAACGATGATCTTCTTCTTGAACAATTTCTAAGTATACTTTTTAAAAAAATTTTTAAATTTTATTTATATTTTATTTTATTTTTTTCTTGTTTCAGAACTTTTGTTTGTTTGTTTATTTATTTTTATGGCCGGCTCAGCCTGCCCTGAGGGCAGGGCTGGTGCAGCATGTGGTGCCAGGGATCAAACCGCGGTCCCTGCAGCCGCCTAAGCTTTCCTAAGCAGGCGCTTTAGACCATTGAGCCATCCTGCCGGGCCCCTCTAAGTATACCTCTTAAGAGAACCACAGGACATAAAAAACTTGTCAAATACCACCCTGCCACACAAATATGAGTTTTCACTAGTCATTATTTAAAAATCTGAATTATATAGGTTCTTGGACTGGTGGCTCACATCCATCAACTCATTTAACTTTAGAACCTTGTCTTGTTCCCCAGTAGCTTTTCCATGAAGCTCTATAAAGTTTTCCTAATTCAAATCCTGGGTTTCCTCAGTGTTTTTTATTTTTCTAACCAAAATATCATGAAGAAAACAGACTAGGAAGCTTTTTATATGTCTTTTCCAATGCTGTCTGAAATTAATCTATTGACTTTCTTTTAAGCCTTGAGTTTGTTTCTCAGGCTGTGACTTCCACTGTCATCTTCTTGATTTGGAGGACCTATCGGTGCTGGGGCTCAGAGGTCTGATTGCTGTACTTAGTAACATATGAACATCAGTTCACAGACTAACCACCAGTAGTTTTGACAGCCACACAAGCTCCAGTCACAGTCTGCCATTTTTTTAAATCCATTGAACACAGTTTGTCATGGGTAGGATCAACACCGGAGAAGTTAGTTAGGCAGTTTTACCCAGAATATCCTCAATAATTAGTTTAAATTTTTAAAATGCCACTTCATCATTCTGCAGAACAGCATAGCTCACTTCAAACACACAACTCCTGAGGCAACCAGACATAATTTGGGTTCCTTGAGTCTTATGACTAGTATTGTTCCAATAGTTCTTAGTGAACATAGTAGTGGTTTTACTTCTTATCGCTGTTCCTTAAAAAATGGACTGGCTGGGCCAGGCAGGATGGCTCAGTGGTCTAAAGCACCTGCTTAGGAAAGCTTGGGCGGCTTCAGGGACCGCGGTTCAATCCCCAGCACCACATGCTGTGCCAGCCCTGCCATCAGAGCAGACTGAGCTGGCCCTAAAAATAAATAAACAAACAAATAAAAGTTCTGAAACAAGGAAAAAATAAATAAATATAATTTAAAAATGGACTGGCCACTTTCTTCTTGGCTTGCTTTCTTCTTTCTTCCTTCTTTCCTTTCTCTCTGTCTCTCTCATTTTTTCTTTTTCAGTACTAGGGATTGAACCCAAGACCTTCACACTGAGACATATGCCTAGTCCACCTTCTTTTTTATCTTTTGAAATCTGGTCTCTTTAAAGTTACTGAGTTGTGCATTTGGGTTCAAACTTAGAATTCTCCTGCCTCAACCCTTGTGGACTTTCTGTTGACTTTTGTAAGGTGCTTGTTTGGGCCAGCTGCTTGATGCTGCTGACAGACAAAAGGCTCATCCTGTTTCCTTCAACAATTATTATTATTTGTATCATCTAGTTGTGAAGCCTTAGTCATCTTTTAGTTTACCTTTCCCTTTGGTACCCATACTCACCTAACTGTTAAGTCCTGTTTCTTCCATCCAAGCAGTAAGTTTGTTTTGTTTTGTTTTCATAATACTTGACACTAAGTTACAGCCCCAGAGACAGGATCTGGCCAAATCACTGTCATCCAAGGTGAACTCACATTTGTCATCTACCTGCTTCAGCCCCCCAAGTGATGAGACTGCAAGCATGTGCCATCAATTTTTACATTTAAGAGTGACAGTCTTGCTCTAAGATACTTTGCTAGCCTCATGCCTGCTGTTGCTTTTAATATGTTCCAGCCAATGAAAACTTGCTATTGTCCAGACATGTCACTTGCTTTCTCTTCTTTTTGTCCATTGTCCTCTCTACTTGGAAAATCCTTTTCTCTTCTTTGTAGAGCTAAATCCGACCCACCCAGTTATAAAATTTCCTATTGTATTTTTATCTATACTGATTTGAGCTCTTGTCAGTTCTGTATTTGTCTTCTTTCTTTTTATTATTATTTTTTTTCTTGTTTCAGAACTTTTGTTTGTTTGCTTGTTTATTTATTTTTATGGCCAGCTCAGCCTGCCCTGAGGGCAGGGCTGGCGCAGCATGTGGTGCCGGGGTCAAACCGTAGTCCCTGCAGCCGCCCAAGCTTTCCTAAGCAGGCCCTTTAGACCACTGAGCCATCCTGCTGGGCCCCTGTCTTCTTTCCTAGAATATAAAAATCCTTGTCAGCTAGAAAAATATCTTGCTCATCCTGGTTTCTCTAGCACACAGCACATTGCTGGGCACACAGTCAATACATAATAAATGTGTTAAATGAATGCATATTATAAAGTGGAGGGTACAAAGTCACAGCTGGGCATTTTTCATAATGTGTATTTTCAACTCTTACAGAAATAGACTTGGAGTGGAATGTCTATTATGTAGCTGTTGAATTCAGACTTGGGGAAGAGCCTAGAAGTGGCTGTACTTCACAGATGGCCATTTGGAAAAGAAATTTAATGCAAAGAGCTTGTTTAGCTACTTCATAGTAGCTCAGTAATAGTTCAAAATGTTGGATTCTCTTGTGATCCCTATTTTTGGGTGAGAAAAGCCCGCCCCTCCTCCCACACACATTCCCAGGTTCACTCTGGTGAAGTCTGCTGGACTATATTGAAAGCCAAGCAAGGCAGTCAGGACCCTTCCTTGCCTGAGCTGGAATCCACAGGCCTGTGATTGCTCTGACTATGCTGGCTACTTTTGAGGCTACTCAGGACCTGAAAAGATCTGAAGTGCATTTGGCTCTATGGGAAAACCACAAAAGCTCCAAATTAGAGTCCTTTTGAAACACAATACAAGTATAAACAAGCCTGAGCACTTCTTGGACCAAAAGTCGTATTATAAGCTCTCAAAGATTCATGGAATTTTATTTGCTCCTTACAATTTAAATCCTGAAAGAAAGTTTCTATCTTTAAAAGAATGTTCTGTAGAATCTCATTTTTGTTTTAAACATGCTGGTAAAATGGAAAGAGGATTTACTGTGCCTAAGAAACTTGCCTGTCATGATCTTTATCCACCAGATGATACCTTGCCCTGAATGCCACAAGCCGGGCATAATATGCAGGGGCTGGAATAGAGACCGAGCGTGTGCACCTCACGTAGGTGTGGCACAGCTGGTACGTCAGTAGCTGGAGCTCATCTGCAGTGAAGCAGTTGTCATCCCATAAGACTTGGTAATGTGAAGGACGGCTGGTTCCCTGGAGAGAGAGTTTTAGGATTAAAATATTTCTAACTTGGGTTGACTATCTGAGAGGAGAGGAACTGAAACCTAATCCTTAGACTCAGAAATGTTTCTGTCACCCTGACCAACAGATGCCTAGACAAAAAGGTAACAGTTCTAGATAAGTATTAACAAAATTAAGTACAGTCTTTAGTGACAAGTCTTCTCAAGCTAGTTAGTTGCTTGGTGAGCACAAATCTTGTTATCAAGTCAAAGATCTAGACCAGCTTCCAAATTACCTGAATTCCTGCATGACTACAGAGGTAAAAGTCAAACTCAGATGGATGTGTGATGGTGCTATCCACTGTAGTTCCTGCTGGAACATTACCACTTTTCCCCACCTATCAAAAAAAATAAATAAATAAAATAAAAGGAATTAATCATCAAAGTGCCAAACTGAGTATAAGCCATATTTTTCTTTGATGTGTTAATTGGTAGCAAGTTGATAAATTGCTTTTAAGTAAAGTCCTGAAGACAAGATGTTGAATCCCATGAAACTCTCCTTTAGCCAGAACATTTCAACCTAAAGTATTTTCTCAATAGTTTTTTTAGGGGAATCAAAACAAAAATGATTTTACTGTGGCTCTGTCAGACGCACTGCTGACATCTATTTATTGATGAGATGCTAGTATGTTCGCAAAAGGATAAAAATAACAAGTGAGGGGCCCGGCGGGTTGGCTCAGTGGTCTAAAGCGCCTGCTTGGGAAAGCTTGGGCGGCTTCAGAGACCGCGGTTCGATCCCCGGCACCACATGCTGCGCCAGCCCTGCCCTCAGGGTGGGCTGAGCCAGCCATAAAAATGATTGAATAAACAAATAAAGGTTCTGAAGCAAGAAAAAATAAATAAATAAATTATTTTAAAAATAAATAAATAAATAAAAAATAACAAGTGATAGGGCTTCAGTTTGTTAGAGCACTTACCTAGCATGCACATACAGATACAGATTAAATACACCACACATGCACATGTGTGCACGTGCACACACACAATTTCCTGAAAGGGGGGCATAGTTTTACCCCTTAGGAGAAAAACAAAATCCACAATTTTAGTAAAAGGATTGAACCCAGATTCTTTACATTGAGCTGCACCCCAGCCCTTTATTTTGAGACAGCATCTTGTAAGTCAGCAAGTTGCTCAGTTTAGGCTAGAATTTATTGTCCTACCTCACCTCCCAGAGGGTTATTACAGATGAGTGACTCCAGACTTTGCTATTTTAGTAAAAGTTAAGGCAAATAAATCAAAGATTTGGTTCCCTGGGCTCAGCAAAACTGTTTTTATGGGATTAATAAAGGAAGCTGCAAGCTCGATGTGGTGGTGCATGGCTGTAATCCTTGCACCTGGGGGGCTCATACAGGAGGATTGCATGAGTTCGAGGCTAGCCAGGGCTATGCAGTGATTCCAGGCCAGTCTGAGCTACTTGGTGAGGCCCTGTCTTTTTTGTTACTTTTTTTTTTTTTTGTCTTTTTGAGACAGGGTCTCATTATGCAGTTCAGGCTGGCCTTGAGCTCACTTTTGTAGCCCAGGTTGGTCTCAAACTCACACCGATCCTTCTGCCTCAGCCTCCCAAGTTCTGGGATTACAGGAATGCACCACCACACCTGGCCAAGACCCTGTCTTAAAAAGAGGGAAAAAAAAAAGTTGCTAGCAAAGGATTATCAGGGAACAATCATGGAAATGAGATTAAGAAACAAGTTTCAGATCTAGACCTAGCTCCCAACTGTATACCTTAGGCAAAGTATTATTGTATCTCAGATAGTCATCTACAGTATTAGGTGATGGTCTCTTGGACTAAGATTCTAAGGTTCTTTGGTGATCAAAACACTTCTGATGACAGAGACAGAGGGAAATTTCAGAAAAATCATTTACAAGGAACGGAGTTAAATTTTGCTGTTTGACACTGCTCAGGTGAGTACAATACAAGGGAAGTTTATTCTGCACAGAAGAATGAATCTGACAACAGTAACTACTGCTATCTTTGGCTAAAGATCATAAAACAATGCACATGGTAACCCTGAAGGCAGTTCCTTCACATTCATGCACCAATCTGGATACTTAATTGAACCAGAGGAAGTTCAGCAGTATAGCAGCTCCCCCTTATCCGAGGTTTTGCTTTCCACAGTTTCAGTTACTGGGATCAACTAAGGTATAACAATATTATAAAAATGCAATGAAGAATTAAAGTATTTGGGGGGACAGTGACAGACTGAACATATTCATAATCCATATTCACATACATGTATTTCTATTTTATTATTGCTGTTCTTTTCTGTGCCTAATTTATAAATTTAACCTTTTTCCCCTTGGTACTAGGACTTGAACTCAGGACCTCACGCTTGCCAGCCAGGTACTGTGCTACTGAGCTATATCCCTATCCATACAAATTAAACTTTATCACAGATATGCACATATAGGAAAAAGCATATAATACATAGGGTTTGGTACTATGCAAGTTTTCAGACATTCATTGGGGGCCTTCGAACAGACTCACTGTGGGTGAGGGACTACTATAATAATGATCTTAGCATTTCTGCCTCAAGGGGTGTTTTTTAGGAATATTAGTTTTGTCGAATGTGTGTGTTTTATAGTCACATTTGAGAAACAATGGGTTAAATCAAAGTTAAAGGCATTGATGAAAATATTACTATAACCATTGTTAAATTTAAATAATAAAAGTATTAAATCATGAAAAAAAAAAACAAAGTTAAAGGCATTAAGGGTGTAGTTCAGTAGTAGTATGCTTATCTGGCATGTGCAAGGCTCTGGGTTCAATCTCTAGCATCATGAAGACATAAAATACAATGAAGCTTTTCACAAATTTGAACTCAGCCCAGGAAAGTTAGGGAGACCTTGCCTTCTAAGATGAAAAATAAAAAAAGGTAGGACTGTAGCTTAGTGTAAAGATATTAGATCTCTAGTACCAAAAAACAAACAAACAAAAAACCAAACCAAACCAACAACAAAAAAACCTCATATGAATCCTCTGAGTTCTACAGATGAAAGCCTATAGAGAAGATGAGTTAGGGAATAGAGACTCAAAGTTGCTCAACAGTTATTGCTTGAGCATCCAAGTACTGAGCTGTGCAACAGATGCTGGGGTGAGAGCCAGAGTCAGAAAGAACTAATAAACCTGACTTCCTGCAGACAACTCATGAGGTAAGCACTACAGTGCAGTGCCACGTGATTAGGGCACAGGAAGAACCTCTGAACCATATCTTATAGGCTAAGTAGGAACTGAACAAGGAAAAAAACCTGAAGACCAAGAATACTTCAGTATCTTTAAGCCCAGGTATAGGTGGGCAAACTACGGATTACCCATATCATGAAATAGCACTCTGTAATAAAAATAAAACATTATTGACATAATTTAGATGAATCTCAAATGTATATACTAGTAAGAGAAGCCAGATTCAAAGGCTGCATGTTTTTATTATATGACAGTCCAGGAAATGTGAAATCATAGAACTGAATTAATGAATGAATGGGAGCAGGAGGTTAGGAAAGGGATGATATAAAAGAACACATGATGGGAGCACATGACTGTGCTCCTAGAACTCTGGGAGGCTGAGGCAGGAGGGCTTCAAGTTTGAGGGCCAACCTGCACAATTTAACAACTTAGTGAGACCCTGTCTCAAAATAAAACATTAAAACAAAAAAGAGGGACATAGGAAGATGGCTCAGTGTGAAGTCTCTGGGTTTAATCCCAAGGTCTGTACACATAAAAAATAAAAAGGGCTGGAGATTTAGCTTAACCAAGGCCCTGGGTTCAATTCTTAGTATAAAATAAAATAGTATCACCAATAACTCCAGTGTATATGGGAAATGTATGAGGTCATTATGAAAGAAGAAACAAAAAGTTGCTTTGACTCCTTTGCAGGGGAACTAAACAAGCTAGGCAGGTGTTTGGTAAGCAATAAGGAATACCTGAAGATCTGAGCACTGGAGTGTTGTGATTAGACCTATGTTCCAAATCCTGGAAGGGTGGAGAATACATTCCTGCTGAAGGAGGAATGGAGACAGCGAGTCTGCTAAGCGTCTCCTGCAATACAGATGAGTTCTGCCTTGGGCAGCAGGAACACACAAGAGGAGACACCGAGATGAGAGAGATTTCAGGGCAGAACACAAGAGGACTGTTTGACTAACTGGATACGGGGGAACAAGAAGGAGAAGAAGAATTTAAAGACAACTCTGAATTTTCTAGCTTGGCTGATTTAATACACCATGATGCCAAGTAACAGAATAAAAGGAAAATTAGGGAGGAGTAGATTTTGGATGGGGATGAAACAGTAAGTGGAAGGTTTAGACGTGTTCTGCTTGAAATGCCTGTGGTAGATTGTATCACTGGTGCCAAATATTCCTGTGCCACTCCCTGGGGGAGGATCACACATCCCCACCCAATTAACTCAGGAGAGGCCACATGATTTGCCTGGGATAGAATGTGGCCTGAAATGTGTTCCTTCTGGGCAGAAGCTTAAGAGCTAGGACCTGGCTTGTCATTTATCTTTATGTGCCCTTACCATCACAACTGGCAATGTTACAGATAGATGTGCCTGCTAGCCTAGGTGCCAAAGGGTGGACAACCGGGTCACAGCTATGGTGGAGCCACACAGAATGTATAATGCTAGCAAGAAATAAATCTCGTAAGCCCCAAAGACTGATTTCTTCTTGTTACTACTGCACAGGCTAGCCTGCCTTGACTAATACAACCCTGCAGAGCACCTAAGGAAACACATCTTGTGGACAACTGGAAGTACCTCATCAGAAGCTGCACCCAGTTCATACGTGGGTCTCAAAATACAGATTTAGCAACTAATAGTCAAATAAATGAGTCCAGCAAAATAGATGAGATAAAAGACAAAATTTGGGACTGGGGCAGTAGGGAGTGGGAGAGCACTTACCCAACTTATGCAAGACCCGATTCAATCCCCAGTACTACAGAAAGAAGTGAAGGAAAGCTAAGTTTGAAGATAGAAGAGAGGCAGCTAAGAAACTCATCTTCTAGGTCCTGTTTTATAGGGAAAACTAAAAAACAGGATTTTTTTTTCTTTTTCTAGGCAATCAAGGCATCCTGGATAGGGTAGTGGAGAAGTTTAAGCATCGTAGCACCCAAGGGCTAAGATTTGGTATGACATTTATAATATTGTTCATGATTAAAGAAATTATTCTTTCCATTAGCAATTCCTTTAAGCCTGAGAGTAGAAGGAAAGGAAGAGGGCAAGTGGATTGCTGCAGAACTGGAGACTTGTAAGAGGTGTGGTTAGAGAATTAGAGATGTTCATAGAGGTCAGAGATATGAAATAAATCAAGAACTAGGACTATCAATATTTAAAGCTACTAGTTGTTCTAGCCGACATAACTAACTCCATTTTTAGGTCACCTCCGCCATGTTATTGCTCTGTATGCACCAAAACTAAGTTAAGTTTCAGTTTCCATGGTCATTGTTTCCATGAGATTCTGGTTCTCCATTGTGATGTCAATTATACGAGCATAAGTTTCAGTTTCCACGGTCACTGTGTCCATAAGTTCCTGTCTCCCCATTGTGATGCCAGTCACACGTCGACCCCCTTGCCTTTAGTACAGCCTAACAGCCCGTGTTGTCCAATCAAGTTACAAGTTATCACACCCCCCTGTTAATTCCACGAATCAAGGAAAAGGTTAACCCCATAATGATTGCTATTGGCTTCTGTACCACTGCTTGCTTCTAGATAACCCTAAGCAAACCCCTCTTTGGCGCGCCTCTCTGTGCACTTGCACTGAGACCACTGCTAGGTACCAGCTAAAATAAAGCGCTCTTTTTCTTTTTGGGAGTCTGCCTCCATTGTCTCATTCTTAGATTGCAACACTAGTGACACCAGATAGTAAAGAACAGAATTATGAAATAGTTTGGATTTTAAAAGGATAATCTAAGTCTTAAGGCTACATGGACAGCAACTTCAAAAGGGTCAGAGTGTTGACAAGAGCAGTTTAAGATGGGAGAGCAGGATAATTTATGCCAGAGATCAGGTAAGAGTTCAAAGAATTCATATTAGCAAAGCCTAAGAAGCACTACTGGGCCAGAATCTGGGTAATTTAGAAGACAGCACTTTTAATCTAGGTTGATGGGTAGATCTGGGACCTATGGAGAAAAGAACCTTGCTCTTTAATGATTCACAAACAAAAAGAAATAAATAGTATTCTTTTTTTTTTTTTTTTTTTTTTTTTTTTTTTTTTTT
>PVJA010013863.1:0-48650 GCA_004027025.1 Myocastor coypus | reverse complement strand
TTTTTTTTTTTTTTTTTTTTTTGGTGGGACTGGGGTTCAAACTCACGACCTTGCACTTGAGCTCACTTTTGTAGCCCAGGCTGGTCTCAAACTCGCACCAATCCTCCTGCCTCAGCCTCCCAAGTGCTGGGATTACAGGTGTGCGCCACCACACCCACCTGCAGTCTTTCTTCAAATGACTTTATCTTCCATTTTGGTATGCTATCCAAAAATGATCTTTTTTTTGTTTGTTTTCTTTTTTAAAACATTCTGATATTCTTTCCGGTATTTTTGAAGTAGCATATAGTGATGTGATCATATATAGGAGGCAGCTTTTTAACAGTAGTGTCTGTATTTCTTGAGTTCTTTTGGGGCAAAACATTCTCCAGTCAGTTGCCTTTGCATTTCTGCTTGTATATTGTCTTGTTCTTTTCTTTCTTAGTCCTTTATCTCCTGTATCTTTGTAGTATGGCATTTTACTGTGGGTTTTCCTTCTTGCTGAGGAGTTGAAATAGGGCACCTCTTTTTCCTAGTGAATCTGTGTAATTATTAATTGAAATGAGAAAAGCTGGTGGTTGTATTAAATTTATATCTTTGGGCCTTACTCCTATTTGAAATGTCTTAAGTATCTTTCACCTTTGAGAAACTAACATCACTTTTCAATGAAAAATTCAGATATTTATAAAAATAATGTAATAAACCTTGATAGATTTAACATTTATATTTAGTTATTATTATTTTAACCAATCAGACCTTGATACCTGACTGCTCTGAAGCTTAGCAAGTTTGGCATTAAACACATTTTTAACATATGTCATCCTGATACTCATGTTAGAACTGTGTACTCAAGATAGAAATTGTCAGTTGCCTCCTGACTCAAGCTGCCTTTTCTATTCAGAACAGTTTGTGTGGTGCTCATCATGCCTCCCAGAATCATTTGACAATGAGCCCTGAGGCCCGACTGTACTTTTAAGGGAACTTTGATTTCCTAATTTTGGGTTCAGTGTTTTCTTATTTTGATTTTGATTTTAGGAAAATGCAGTAGAAAATTTGGTAGAGAAAGAAGCTTGAAATAAAGTCATTTGTAAGGGGTGGGTGTTTTTTAAATGTTCTTTTGTGTTTTCTAGCTCTAGCTAAGAGCTTAGAAGATGCTCTGAGCCAAACTGCCTCCATCACTCTGCAGGCCATTGCAGCCCAGAACGCTGCAGTCCAAGCTGTCAGTGCCCACTCCAGCATACTGAAAGCAGCCATGGACAATTCTGAGGTGAGCCAAGAAAGAACAAGACCACTTTTTATATTTGTAGTTTTTGTGGTACTGGAAATTGAACTCAGGGCCTCACACATGGTAAAAAGGTGCTTTGCTACTTGGTCTTTTAGAGAAATGGTCATTTAAAGAAAGCAAGCCAATGACAATGTCAGTTTAAATATTGTTATCAGAGATGACCAGAGAGTAGAGAATGTTTCTGGTAAGTGAGAAGACAAAAAGTGAATTTCAGCACAAGCCACACTCCTAGCCGTTTAATCCCCCCCACCACCTCCAGTACTGGAGATTGAACTTAGGACCCTGCGCTTGCCAGGCAGATGCTTATTCTACTGAGCTATCTCCCCAGTCCTCCTTTTTAAAATTTTGAGACAAGGTCTCACTAAGTTGCCCAGGCTGGTATTGAACAGCATCCTCCCGCCTCTGCCTCACAAGGAGCTAGGATCAAAAGTATGCACCAGTCATTGCAGCTGCCTGAAACCACACCTGTAATCCCAGCACTCGGGCGGCTGAGGCAGGAGGATTGGTGCAAGTTCGAGACCAGCCTGGGCTACAAAAGTGAGCTCAAGGCCAGCCTGAACTGCATAGCAAGACCCTGTCTCAAAAAGACAACAGAAAAAAAAAAGCTTTGAAAACCTAAAAAAATATTCTACTGTATTTGAAATTCAAGGAAAAAAAAATGTACATGGCAGAGTTCAGTCAGTTAGCAAAGTGGAAACTACATAGCTTATTGAGGAATTGGATTTAAACCCTCAAATATATATCCTTCAGAAGGACACAGATTGGAAGTTCTTTATCTTTTTTGTTGTTGTTGATGGTACTGGGGATTGAACTCAGGACCCTGTGCTTGCCAGACAGGACCTTATTCTACTGAACTATCTCCCCTGCCCAATGGAAGCTCTATATCTCTATGGGCCTTTTTTTTTTTTTTTTTTGTCTTTTTGAGACAGGGGCTCGCTATGCTCACTATGCAGTTCAGGCTGGCCTTCTGCGCACTTTTGTAGCCCAACCTGGTCTCAAACTTGCACCAATCCTCCTGCCTCAGCCTCCCCAAGTGCTAGGATTGCAGGCGTGTGCCACCATGCCCGGCATGATCTATGGGACTATTTTGGTGCAGGCAAGATAAAAAGATATTTCCTTTTTCCAAAGAGTGCATAATGTGTCATGCATATGTATTAGATGATGTAAACTATTACAATCCAGATTTTACTACTAAAGGACAGGATATGGTAGCAATTATTTTATGATTAAGGGGGGTAAGCTAATGTTGCAAAATAGAAAAATGTATGAATATACTGAATGTTAAAATAGATTCCAACTTCTGTTTCTTCTAGTAAAAAGCCAGGTGCACAGAATATGTAATACAGTATATACCCAGTTACTTTCTCAAAGGAGTGTTTGGGTTTGTTTTTACAATTTTGTGGAAGGGCAGGATCAAGAAGATGGTTATGGACTTGTGCCCATCATGAAGCTTAGTTTATGAATTTCTACTTTGAAGAAATATTTGCATATAATTTTTTACCTTCGAATTTAATGTTGCATATTTCCACATTAATCTTCTTGGCCTGTCTATGGTAATAATAGTGATTAGTCATGTTTACAGAATTAAATTTTATTCAGATTGCAGGTGAGAAGAAGTCTGCTCAGTGGCGCACAGTGGAAGGTGCCTTGAAGGAACGCAGAAAGGCTGTTGATGAAGCTGCCGATGCCCTTCTCAAAGCCAAGTAATTACTCATGGACTTTAACAAGTAATTAGGGCTCCTGGTACTTTCTTTGGGCTGGGTTGTCATTGTATAGTACTATCTGTATAAAAGAAAGAGAAGGCAAGAAACCCTTCCCTGTCTGCTCTACTTGTATGCTCTGAACTGGTGTCTAGAATATCAAAACTTAAAAAGAGAGAAGAAATGAAACTTACAATTAAGCTAAAATAGATTTGACCAAAATTAATATGAAGGATCTTACATAAAAATCAGATTTGATTTGGATTACTGCTTCAATGACAGGTCTGTGCATGTTTATTGCAATTCAACTATAGTTTCCAGATTTTGTTGAGCTGCTATGGGTAGTCTTACCAGAATTTAGAAAATGACAGTTTTCTTTACCTCTCAAAGTAGTAAATATGACCTTAGACTCATTCACATCACTGGGCCTGGTATCAAGGATTGTCTGTGCTAAGTAAAGCAGTCATTCTGAATCTTAGAGGCTGCCCTAAATTCAGGTATTTATTTGCTCAGTGAGGTCTTTATCCCTTTTGAAGTGTTTGCCTTAAGTTTTCTTTCACTGGCAGGGGAGTAAGCCTGATCCTTGCAAGAACTGCCATTGAGTGAGCACTCAGCAGGTGGCAAGTATGGTGCTAGATAGCACCTGCATTCCCACACACAGGCATGAAGCAGATAAGAGGAGTTGGGTCCAGGTCTATGTGGTTCCGGAGCATAGTCATTTTTACACACCACCTTGCCTGTCTGGGTTATTGTAGTAAATCTAGCTTCTGACTGAAGTGTTTTTGCTATAGGTAAGAAAACTTCTCTGCCTGTTGACCGAAAAGTATTGATTGATTTTTTTCAAGTTATATTTGTTTCATAGATTTTTTTTTTTTTTTTTTTTTTTTTTTTTTTTTTTTTTTTTTTTTTTTTTTTTTTTTTTTTTTTTTTTTATGGTACGGGGATTGAACTCAGGATGCGCTTAAGCTGCTAAGCTATTTCCCAGGCCCTCTTTCATAGACTTTTACAGTAATGTTATGTGTTGTACTGATCTCACAATACTTTAATAATGCTAGAAAGGAACAATACTAAATATGTATGGGTTTTTAAAAATGCTTATTTTGTTACTGGTTTTCAGAGAAGAGTTAGAGAAGATGAAGAGTATAATTGAAAATGCAAAGAAAAAAGAGGTTGCCGGCGCCAAACCTCATATAACTGCTGCAGAGGGGAATCTTCACAACATGATAGTTGATCTCGATAATGTGGTCAAAAAGGTGCGTTATTTAAGTCTTTACAGTGTTATCTTTATAGCTCTGTATATAGATAGACACATATGTATATGTAGATACTTTGTGTATGTTTATGCACATGGATGTAGTTAATGCACATAGATTACTGTCACTGAACCCAAGATCTCAGAGTTGTCCAAATGTGCCGTAAAGCTGCAGTCTTCCTGCCTCAGCCTCAGGACTAATGGAGATTACTGGCCTGTACCACTATATCTAGCTTAATGTTGTATATTTTTAGAAATTCTTCTATCAAAAGTTTTTTGTTTGTTTGTTTTTTGGCTCCAGGAATCAAACTTGGGACCTTGGGCTTGCCAGACAGGCACATGACACTGAGCTGTAACCTTTACCTTTAGGAAAATAAAAAGATTTCTAGTTTTCTTCCCTGCAAAAATAGTGTTACTGCTTTTAAAAATTTGTCTTAGATACCCAGTAGCTTGTTCAGCATTGTTACTTTTTTTTTTTTTTTTTTTAATGTATTTGGTACAGGGTCTCACTAAATAGCTCCTGTTTTCAGTCTCCCTAGCACTGGGATTACAGGCATACGCCACCATATGCAGTCTCAGTGGTTGGCTCAGCGTGCCTTGGGGCATGGCCAGCGCAGTATGTGGTGCTAGGGATCTAATCCCATTCCCTATGCTTGCCTAAGCAGGCTCTTAGTCCATGGGGCTATCTTGCCAGCCCTGAACTTCTTATAATTGATAGCATTTTTCTTTCTGGGTTATTATCATTTATGAAAATCTCTGCTAGCAGTCAGGAAGCTGAGGTAGGATGAATGCTATAAGTTTGAGCCCAATCTGGCTACCCAGTGAGTTTAGGGCAGCCAGTCTAGACTACATAGTGAGGCTTTGGACCAAAGAAAAATCTGTCAGTGTTAGATCTCTGTCTCCACTTGGCTGATATGTGTGGGTGATTTCCTCGGGCACAGAAAAAAGGAAGAGGGGTCACAGCGATAGATCAGAGAGGACCTGTTGTTGCCATTTGAATAGTCATTTGAAGGGCAGGAAGATAAGCCTTGTGTTTCTTTTTCTGAGCTTCAGATTTTTCAAATTTTTATTTTAATTTTTTGCTGGACTGCTACCTTAAACTCAAGGTATTCACACTAAGAGCCTTGTTAGGTTGCCAGGCTGACCTCAAACTTCGGACCCTCTTGCCTCAGCCTCCCAGAGTTCTAGGATTACAGATATGTGCTACCACACTTGACTTATTTTTAAACTATTTATTTATGTTATGGCCTTCTCACCCTGCCGTGGGCGTGGGGCTGGCGCAGCATATGGTGCTGGGGATCTAACTGGTCCCTGCAGTTGCCTAAGCTTGCCTAAGCAGGCGCTTTAGACCACTGAGCCATCTTGCTGAGCCTTGGCTTTTATTTTTAAACAAAATTGGAAGTTAGTAGTATAAAAATGCAAAAGAAGAAATAAAAATTGTAAGGTATAACAAAAAGTTAAATGGAAAGAGAGAACTTAAGGGTTAAACAACGAAGAGAGAGAAAGGAAAAGAGTTTGGAAATGATAGGGGCAAAAACATACATTTATATAAACAAGATGGTTAAGGCAGTGGTCCTAAGAATTTCCATCAGGTTTTTGAAAATAGCAGTTAATGGGTAGAATTCTCACCCTGACTAACTATGTGCTTATATCTGTCAAGCACCTACATTGTGGACAGCAATGTGTAATACTAAAACCATGCTTAAAATACCTGTCTTTTTTCTTTTTTTTTTTTTTTTTTTTTTTTGTGACCAGAGATTGAACTCACACCCCTGCACTTACCAGGCAGGAACTTATTCTACTAAGCTATTTCCCTGGCCCCATACCTGTCATTTTGGTCTTCATAACTGGAATTTAGCTATAGGACTCACTGGCCTTTATATGTAGCACTAGGGTTCAACCAAGAGCCTTTGTGCATGCTAAGTGAGAATGCTACCACTGAGCTATTCTGTTGGCTCTTGACTTTCAGATTTGTATGTATTATTGACATAAGTAAAGGAATATTGCTTCTATTGTTTTGTGGGGGGTTTTTTCCCCCTGGGACCAAGGTTCAAACTCATGGCCTTGCAATTGCCAGGCAGGAACTTGTGCCACAGAGCTATCTCCCCAGCCCCTGTTCTTTCTTTTTTTCAATTTTTAAAAGTTTATTCAAATGCCGGGCGTGGTGGCTCACGCCTGTAATCCCAGCACTCGGGAGGCTGAGGCAGGAGGATCGGTGCGAGTTCGAGACCAGCCTGGGCTACAAAAGTGAGCTAAAGGCCAGCCTCAACTGCATAGTGAGACCCTGTCTCAAAAAGACAAAAAAATAAAAAATAAATAAAAATAAAAAATATTCAAGAAAAGACCCAAAATTTTGTTGATGTTCACTATAGACTCATAAGAGTGATTGCCCATTTGCCTAATGAAGGCTAGATGCTTATATTCTTTTAATTATTGTGTGTGTAGAAGTTGGCAAAATGTAGGCCATTTTAAGGAGCAGCAAATAATTAGTAGGGGTACATGAATGCCCAGCCCCTATTCTTGAAGTTTATGATTCTCTTTATTTAGTTTAATCGCCTGCTCTCTGTATTTGGTCAGGTCCAAGCAGCTCAGTCTGAGGCTAAAGTTGTATCTCAGTATCATGAACTGGTGGTACAAGCCCGAGATGACTTTAAACGAGAACTGGACAGTATCACTCCAGAGGTCCTGCCTGGGTGGAAAGGGATGAGTAAGTACCATGGAAATATTAGCATTTTCATTTTTATAATTTTTAACAACTGATTAACTAATATGAAACCTACTTCAGTTCCATTTATCATATCCAAATACTCCGTGGCATGTCTCATGTGTTTCAACACTTGTCTGCTGCCAGAATCGTGTATATGATACACTCATTACAATGCCTCTGTAGCCTGAACCATGGTGAACATAGCTCTTTTTTTTTTTTTGGTCTTTTTGAGACAGGGTCTCGCTATGCAGTTCAAGCTGGCCTTGAGCTCACTTTTGTAGCCCAGGCTGGTCTCAAACTTGCGCCAGTCCTTCCTCAGCCTCCTGAGTGCTGGGATTACAGGCGTGCGCCACCACGCCGGGCTTGAACATAGTTCTAAGCCAGTGTTTAATTCTATACTTTATGATTAATTCCTGATCCTTGATTCTCATTCTAGTCTCTCCAGATGATTGACAGTGACATTATAACTTTGATTCTGTTAAACTAGTTCATTCAAATAGAAAATTATTGGGCCAGTGAGGTAGCTCAGTGGACCAAGCACCTACTTAGGCAAAAGTGGTGACCAGGGTACGATCCCTGGCACCATTTGCCACACTGACCTTGCTCCTGGACATGCTGAGCCTGTAATTCCAGTGTTAGGGAGGTTGAAAACAGGATCACTACAAGTCTGAGCTGTGTAGTGAGACCCTGTAACAAATACATAAAATGTGTGTGTGTGTGTGTGTGTGTGTGTGTGTGTGTGTGTGTGTGTACTCACATATGATTCAAAACCCTTGGCATCCTTGATTCAAAACCCTCAAAAAGTATTATAGTGAACTACTTAAGGCATGCTTTGATTGCTCTCTGATAGTAACAACTTAAGAATTCATGTAGAGACCCTCTACCTGTTTCTGCAGACTGGAATCAGACAGCTAATTCTCTATCTGCAGAAACTTAGACTTCAGGAAATATTGCTGGTGAAGCAGTGTTGTGCTTGGTATACTTGCAGGAAAAGAAGTATGTGCTGTAAAACAAGAAGACATTGCATTCTTAATGACCCAATTTGGAGACACAGCTGGTGGCCATTACTAGCATGTGGCTGGCAGAGAGGCCAGAAATGCTGCCAGGCATCCTGCAGGGCACAGCAATGAATTACCTGGCCCAGAATGTTAGTGCTATGAAAGCCGGGAAGCCCTTGGATAAAGAACTGTTTGTGTAGAAAGTGAAAATCCCCTATAAGTATGCAGTGTCCAATCACAGTTGTTTTTGAGCAACTGCTACTTAATTGTTATTAATTTTCAAAAGAGGATATAGTCACATAATACAAATTGGAAAGGCACAAATGGTGTTTGATGAAGTTTCCATTTCACTTCTGCCCATAGCTGTGCAGTTTTCCTGGCCAGGTGTGGTCACTGTTGCTGACTTGCTGTGTACCTCTGGAGCTGATAAATTATTTCATGTTACAATAGCCCTCAGTCTCAAATACATTGGGGCCCCATGTCAGACTATTGGTACTAGTTAGTGTAATGAATTATTTGGTTTTATTCTTCTGTTTTGGTTTCTTTGAGATAATTTCTTGCTGTGTAGTTTAGGCTGGCCTTGAACTCCCTATGACACAGTAACCCAGATTGTCCTTGAAATCATTGTGATTGATCCTCCTGCCTCAAAGTGCTCAGATTATAGGTGTGTACCACTGCACACTTATAGTTTGGTCCTATGCTCCTTTCTCTAAGTTGTAAGTGTACCACTATAATGTCCATTATTTTTTCTGTGGTTCCCTAACTGGGTGCAGTGCTAAACATGTAATAACAGCTAATATTATTGAGTGTTATTTTGTACATGACATTATAGTCTAAGCACTTTCCACCTGTTAAAGTTCATAGTGGTCCTGTAGGTAAATTTTGTTATTATCACTATTTTATAGTTGAGAAACTGAGAGTTTAAATAAATTGCCTAAGATTGAGGGCAAAGCAGGATTTCTTTCTCATCCACCAGCCATACTATTCTCTACTTGATTGGCTTTTATCAGCAGCATGGGGCTCCCATGTGGCCTTTTGAGAAGAAAAGCAATATGATTGTAATAATGAGGAAAATTCATCCTTCTGAGATTGAGGGCTTAATTAAGGAGGGGTGCTTGATGGATGGGGAGATGGTTAAAAGTTGCCATGGTAGTTGGTGAAATGACGTGAACTGCCCCCATTCAGAGAAAGGAGGGGCAGCCACTTCGAAGGTACATCTAGGTGTGGCCAGGGTTGGAACATGAGGTGCAAGTTAGGGATGGTTAATATTGCAAAGATGTATCTATTGTTGCTTAATGACTATGCTACTCATAGCCATATTTCTGTGCCATATTGAGACCAACATATTATCTCTCCTTTTCCTGCACTTCCAGTATCTCCTGCAATAGTGAGATAAGTCTGTTTCTTTAATTGTTTCTCCAGGTTAGGTATTTGATTTATAGATTTATGCTAGGTGAAAAATATTAGCCTTTGACTTTGTTGCACCCAGAAGTTATTAAGAAACTCATTTTGAGCTGAATGTGGTAGTGCACACCTGTAATCCCAGCATTCTGGAGCCTGAGGCAGAAGCATTATTATGAGTTGGGGACCAGCCTGGGCTACAAAGTGAGTTTAAGGCCAGCCTGAAATGTACAGTAAGACCCTGTCTCAAAAAGACAAAGAAAGAAAGCTTATATTAAGAAGTCACTGAGACTGGCTGCTTTTCCCTTCTCCTTTCAGGGTTCATACTTTGGTACTAGTGATAAACATCAAACTTTTCTTTTTTTTTTGTCTTTTGGAGACAGGGTCTCGCTGTGCAGTTCAGGCTAGCCTTGAGCTCACTTGTAGCCCAGGCTGGTCTCGAACTCACACCAATCGTCCTGCCTCAGCCTCCCGAGTGCTGGGATTACAGGCGTGCGCTACCACGCCCAGCTCAGCATCAAACTTTTGGAATGTCATTTTTTTCTTACCCTCCAGAAAGGTAGACATTTTATTTTTATTTTTTTATTACTTTTAATAAGAAATATCAATAGTTTCACAACACAGTAGTACATTTGCAATAATTGACACAGACATCATTTTAATGTGAATTACTTGTTAAAAATTTGCACAGGAGAGCTCGGCATGGTGACATAATATGCTTGTAATTTCAGAACTTGAGGGACCAAGGGAGGAGGATCATTGCAAATCCAAGACCAACCAGGGCTACAAAGTGAGCTCAAGGCCAGCCCAATCTGCATAGTGAGACTGTGTCTCGAAAAGTCAAAACAACCATAAAAATTTAAAAACTTGCAGGTGGTGGCGCACGCCTGTCATCCCAGCACTCGGGAGGCTGAGGCAGGAGGATTGGTGAGAGTTCGAGACCAGCCTGGGCTACAAAAGTGAACTCAAAGCCAGCCTGAACTGCATAGCAAGACCCTGTCTCAAAGACCAATAAATAAATACATACATATATACATACATACATACATACATACATACATACTTACTTACAGGGCTTTAGCACCTGCTTGGGCAATCCCAGTCAGGCACAGGGTATAGCAGTTCAATCCCCACACTCACCCTTAAGGTAGATTAAAAAGTGAAGGAGATAGGAGATAGATCTTAAATGGGAAGCCAATAAAGAGATGGAGGGACGGGAAGGGAAAAGAATGTCGATATGTTAGGCACATGAACTGACTCCATGTAAGGATTGTGAATATTTTGTACTTCAAACATGTACTAATAAAGATTATTTTAAAACACAAATTTGCATGGAAAAAGATTAATTTCTTACCATTTGAAATGTTAGATGTGTCCACTACCAGCACTATGACTATCCCACATGACAGGGCTAAAATAAAATTGATTATTGTATAAGAAAAATTAAGCTGATTACTTTGGTGAAATAGAAATGAGCCATTATCATTTACTTCTTTTTTTTTTTTTTTTTTTTTTTAGTGTAGTTAGGACAGGGTCTACAGGATCTCACTACATAGTTCAGACTCATAGTTATTTCCTGCTTTTTAAAAATTTATTTATTTGTTTGTTTGTTTATTTATTTATTTGTGTTATGGCCAGCTTAGCCTGCCCTGGGGGTGGGACTGGTGCAGCATGTTGTGTCAGGGATCGAACTACAGTCTTTGCAGTTGCCTAAGCTTGCCTAAGCAGCACTTTAGACCACTGAGCTATCTCAATGGCCCCATTTATTATTATCCTGTTTTCAGCCTCCCAAGTACTGGGATTATAGGCTCATGCCACTACACCCAGTCTTAATGACCATTTCAGTGCACCCCATGGGTGGGTCCTGCATAGCACTTCAGGGTATTCAGGGATTGAACCCCGGCCGCTGGGCTCTGCCTAAGCAGGCACTTTAATCTGATGAGCAATCTGGCTGACCCTGGACTACTACTGTTAATATCAATGATTCTCTTCATTGGCTCCTAAAATGTTACAATTTACCTTGATATATATTGTTTTATATTCCCTTTAAATTTTAGGAAATAGGGGCCAGCGAGATAGCTCAGCGGTCTAAAGCACCTGCTTAGGCAAGCTTAGGCAACTGCAGGAACCACAGTTCCATCCCCAGTACCACATGCTGCTCCAGCCCCATCCCCAGGGCAGGCTGAGCCAACCATAATATAAGTAAAGTTTAAAATAAGTAAATAAATTTTAGGAAGTAAACTTCTTTTGTTTTTAATGTTACAATATTGCTTCCTGGCATGTGGTTCCATCTTACTTCCTTTTGAATGTTTTTATTTAATGATAAATGACCGAAATATTTACATCCATTTTTTTTCAACTGTTCTTCTCTTTCTTTGTAGGTGTGTCTGATCTAGGTAAGTAATTTATGTTTAAAGGATTTTTGTTGGAAAATAGCAAACTTTGACTGGATGCAGTGTGGTATGCCTGCTACCTCAGCTGCCTCAGAGGATGAGGCAGAAGGACCCCAAGTTCAAGCCCACCATAGACATGTTAGTGAGACCCTATCAGAGTAAAATAAGAAGAGCTAATGATGTAGATCCATGGTAGATTACTTGTCTGACATATTTCTGATTCTTACTAAGTCGTCTAAAATATCCAGTTGAATTATGTATTGTGTGTTAAACCTGAATTAGGTATTTGTGGTAGCCATATGTTGCCAAAAATAATGTTTAAAGTGACTAAAAGCTTAGGTGTGTGTGTATTCCTGTCTGTGTCCATAATGTGATTTTTTTCTGAGACAGAGTCCTGCTGTGCAATTCTGGCTGGCCTGTACTCATTATGTAGCCCAGGCTGACTCTGAACTCCTGCTTCAGTCTGTGGCGTTCTGGGATAATAGACCAGCATGCCCCAGATTTATGTTCTTTATTTAACTTGTTATTTTGAAGAATTTCAAACAAAAAAATAGAAAACTATAATCAACTTGCATGGACCTACCTTCAGTTTCTGTAGTTATCAACTCACATTGTCAGTTCTATGTGTATATCCTCTCCTACTTTATTTATTTTTTTTTTATTTTTTTAGAATTTTCTATTTTATTTATTTATTTTTTTCTTGTTTCAGAACCCCTGCTTGTTTATTCACTCATTTTCATGGCCGGCTTAGCCCACCCTGAGGGCAGGGCTGGCACAGCATGTGGTGCCGGGGATCGAACCGCGGTCCCTGAAGCCGCCCAAACTTTCCCAAGCAGGCGCTTTAGACCACTGAGCCATCCCGCCGGGCCCTCCTCTCCTACTTTATGTTGAAGACCTCATATATACCTTTCACTTATAAATGCATTGAGGTTTTTTGTTTGTTTTTGTTGTTATTCTGGTGATCAAAGTGAGTGGTGCTGTATTATTTTGTGATAGTGTGGTGAAGGCTGCCCAGGCTGGCCTCCAAATTTCAATCTTGCTTCAACCTCCCAAGAGTAGGAAGGATTACAGGTGTGTACCACCACACTCAGCTACTTTTTTAGTGATACTTCTTCATCAAAATCTATATGACATTCAGGTAGCTTGTATGTTTCGTAGAATGAAGTTTTATATAAATCACTATCTGGAGGTGTTCTATACATTGAGTTTATTAAAGAAATCTCTTAAGCTTTCTTTTTGCTTTTTACCTTATGTATTGAGGAATATAGCCATTTATCATTAGACTTATACACGTTACGTATTTTGCTGTTGAAACCATAATTCTTAATTTGTTTACTCATTGTAATACTTACGGAGTATGAAATTAAAACACAACAACATAATTCCAGTAGAGTATGGTAGCACATGCCTGTACTCCCAACACTGGAAGCTCAAGCAGACACTTGTGAGGTCAATCTAAGCAGCATACAAAGGCCCTATCTCAAATAGCAACAAAACAATACAACATTGGCAGGCACTTATGCTGCTAAGCTGTATCCTTGGCTCTAAATTAGAATTTCTGGGCATGATTTTTTTTTTTTTTTTTTTTTTTTTTTTTTGTCTTTTTGAGACAGGGTCTCGCTGTACAATTCAGGCCGGCCTTGAGCTCAGTTTTGTAGCCCAGGCTGGTCTCAAACTCTCACCGATCCTCCCACCTCAGCCTCCCGAGTGCTGGGATTACAGGCGTGTGCCACCACACCCGGCTTGGGCATGAATATTTTTAAAAGCTGTAAAGATTGAGTGGTTCTGGTTGCTGGTTACTAGCCTAGGTAGTACATAAGAAAAGAAACTCTCAGCTAGTGTGGTAGTACACCCCTGTAATTGCAGTACTTGGGAGGCTAAGGCAGGAAGATTGTTGTAAGTTCAAGACCAGGCTGGGCTACAAAGTGAGCTCAAGGCCAACCTGAACTGCATAGCAAGATGCTGTCTCAAAAAGACAAAAGAAAAAAGAAAGAAGATTCTTGTTAGGGTAAACTTTGAGAAAATTTTAATTTCTTTCAAGTTTTAGTGGGAAATAATTTTTTGTTTGTTTTTGTTTGCTTTGTTTTGTTTTTGCGGGACCGGGGTTCAAACTCACGACCTTGCACTTGCCAGGCAGGCACTTGTGCCACAGAGCTATCTCCACAGCCCCTAGTGGGAAATAATTTAAATAGATGCCTACTTGACTAATCAGGCATGATATGAAACAGAAGTGTTTGTATATGTAAACTTCGTCTTTAGAGGCAGAAGTACAGAAAATTAGAAGGGCTATTTAGAGTGTGTTTAGATTAGAAGTACTCATATAATTAAAATTTGATGCTTCAAGCCCACCTTTGCTTAGCACCAAAAAAAACCCTTAGTTCTTAGATACTACGTCTGAACTTCTGATTGAACTAGAGAATTTAACTATTTGTATTAGATACTTTTTGCTTTTCTTTAACCTTGTAAAATTACAGTCCAGTAAAACCAATTCCTCCGTAGTTTATAATTTCAGGGAAGTTGTTAACTTTTTGATGTGTTTCTCTGTGTAGCTGACAAGCTATCTACCGATGACCTGAACTCCCTGATTGCTCATGCACATCGCCGCATTGACCAGCTAAACAGAGAGCTAGCAGAACAGAAAGCTATGGAGAAGCAACACATTGCATTGGCCTTGGAGAAGCAAAAGCTGGAAGAAAAGCGAGCATTTGACTCTGCAGTGGCGAAAGCATTAGAACATCATAGAAGTGAAGTACAGGCTGAGCAGGACAGAAAGGTAGAAGATATGAGATCATTGCCCAGCATTTAAAATGATGCCAACAAAAAATAAATAAATAAATAAATAAAATTTAAAAATTAAAAAAAATTAAAAAAAATGGGGCCCGGCAGGATGGCTCAGTGGTCTAAAGCACCTGCTTAGGAAAGCTTAGGCGGCTGCAGGGACCACAGTTTGATCCCCAGTACCACATGCTGCGCCAGCCCTGCTCTCAGGGCAGGCTGAGCCGGCCATAAAAATAAGTAAACGTTATGAAACAAAATAAATAAATAAATAAATAAAACTTGTCATCTTATAAAAATAATATTGATGGTCACTGACTTCAGAATACCAGCTGTAAAAGGGGCCAACCCCATTCTCCTACTTAGAAATATTAGGGGAAGATGCAGATCTAAAGATTGGAAAAGTCATAAGCTGGTAGTAGTATCTAGGATTATTTAACTCATCTTTCTCAAAATAATCTCCTATCTTGTAAAGCACATTGAAATAATCTCTGCTGAATTCTGAACATACATTATTTTTGCCAGTACTTTCAAGTGCATTAGTTAAACATGGATGAAGTAACTCTGTCACCCATCTTTTGGGATGCATCATGTATTGAATTCAGCTGTAGGACATGGATGCTGCTGTCATCATGGCTTTAGTAGACTTTTTCTAAAAGTGTATGTGGAGGATTAAGGGCTAATCAGTACAGTGTTTGGTTTCACAGGTAGAGGAAGTCAGAGATGCCATGGAGAACGAGATGAGAACCCAGCTTCGCCGACAGGCAGCTGCTCACACTGACCACTTACGAGATGTCCTTAGGGTGCAAGAACAAGAGCTGAAGTATGAATTTGAGCAGGTAGGACTAGTTGTAAAGCCTGAACTCCCTGCTATTTATGTGCTATCCTTGATTTTTTTTTGTTTTTTGTATTTTTGTTTTGTTTTTTTGCAGAACTGGGGTTCAAACTCACGACCTTGGACTTGCCAGGCAGACACTTGTGCCATGGAGCTATCTCCCCAGCCCCTTTGCTTGTATTTTGTATGTGGCCTGCTGGGAATCAAACCCTTGGTTTTTCACACATGCTAGATGAGTACTCTGCCCCTGAGCTGCATCTCAGCTTTGTTTTTTTCTTTTAATACATGTTTGCAATGCATGTTTACATTCATCTTAGGAAATGGGTCATTTCTTGACATATTTTGATTAGTCCCATTTTTCCCTTCTCCCCCCTTCCCTTTATCTGTAGATCCCATCATTTATAAATTACTTTTCTTCCTATTCTCTAGTTTTTAAATTATTTATGCTTGGGGGTTTCTCTTATAAAAGAATAAGCAATATTTAAGCTTATGTTTGCTTTACTTCACTTAACATTATGGTCTCAAGCTACATCCTTTTTATTAAAAATTACTCAGTTACCTATCTTCATAGCTATAAATATTTCACTGAATATAAATACCACATTTTCTGTATCTCTTCACTTGTTGATATATAGGCAGCACCCATGATTCAGATAGTATGAATTTTGGTACAATAAACATGGGCGTGCATGTATTACTGTGATATAATGTCCTTAACTCTTTTGGGGAAAATACGTAGAAATAGCTGGATTGAGTAGAATTTGTAGTTTTAAGTTTTTTGAGGAGTCTAATGATTTTCATCGTGGTTGTACCAGTGTACGTTTCTGCCAACAGTGTAGAAGGGTGCCTTTTTCCTTGCAGCCTCACTAGCATGTTTTGTTTGCTTCAATGGATCTTGTTACATGCTTGAGGCCAGGCTTGCACCAAGTAGCTCAGGCTGACCTCACACTTGTGCCTGAGCTTCCTGAGTGCTGGAAGTATAGGTGTGCACCTCCACACCCAGCTTCTATTATTTGATATTTGATGATGAGCATTCTTCCTATAGTAAGATGGCATGTTATTTTAATTTGCATTTTTCTGATGGCCAGAGATGTTGAGCGGTTTTTAATGTATTTATCAGCCATTTGTACTACATCGCAGCCCTTTTGATGTACCTTTAAGGATACTGAGTGGGGAAAGATTTCCAGTGTTAGCCTTAGTGGAGTGCTTTTGTATATCTGGAGAACTGCTGCTCCTCTTCACATAATGGTTGGCCTGTG
This sequence comes from Myocastor coypus, assembly GCA_004027025.1. Classification (NCBI taxonomy): domain Eukaryota; kingdom Metazoa; phylum Chordata; class Mammalia; order Rodentia; family Myocastoridae; genus Myocastor; species Myocastor coypus. The sequence goes on along the minus strand of PVJA010013863.1, from coordinate 32,069 downwards.
TTAACTCGCAATCAGGTATGTATCTCAGTAGGGAGTCTCAAGACCACAGACAATAATACTCAATGCATGTATTTCCTACGTTCTTTCCACAAACTCCTATATATCATATAATACTTGCCAGAAATAATACTCAATGCATGTATTTCCTACTTTCCACAAACTCCTATATATCATATAATACTTGCCCAGGTTATATAACTGGAAACTGGCCAAAACAGTTATAAAATTATAGTAATTTATCATGGTATATTTCTTCATAATTTCCACTCAATGAATCATCTTATTAGCTTATTGTTTTTTGTTCTACATTTGTTTGTTTTGAGACAGGGTCTTACTATTCAGTTCAGGCTGGCCTTGAGCTCACTTCTTGTAGCCCAGGCTGTTGTCAAACTCACACCGATTCTCCTGCCTCAGCCTCCCAAGTGCAGGGATTACAGGCGTGTGCCACCATGGCTTGGCAGCTTATTGTTTTGAAAGAAGGGAATAAGGGCTAGGTATGGTGCTACAGGCCTAGCACTTTAGAGGCTGAGAGAGGAGAATCTTGAGTTAGAGGCCAGCCAGGTAACTAAGCATGTCTCTGTGTCTGTCGGTCGGTCTGTCTGTCTCTCTCTCTCTCTCTAAAAAGAGAGAAGGAAGTCTTCCAGAAAATGGAAATTTTGCTTTTTCATGGGCATTTTTTTCTGTGGGAAATGAATACATAAACTCTCAGATGGTATGGAATAAAATTTATTATGTTGCAATACTTTTTTTTTTTTTTTGGTCTTTTTGAGACAGAGTTTCACTATGCAGTTCAGGCTGGCCTTGACCTCACTTCTTTAGCTTGGGCTAGTCTCGAACTCCACTGATCCTCCTGCCTCAGCCTCCCAAGTGCTGGGATTACAGGTGTGTGCCACCACGTCTGGCTTGTTGCAATACATTTATCTTCTAAAGTGGCCCATTTCTTTCTGGCTTTAACAGCCTTCTATCTTCTGGTTGGATTCCTCTAATGTAGTATTAAGTCTGCCAGAAAATGTGTAGGCAATTACGTATCAAATAGTCAGAAAAACTTAAAATCTTGCAGTTTCTTCAGATAGTCTTATGAAGTTTATGACTTTTTTTTTTTTTTTTTTTTTGAGAACCCGGGATTGTGTTTGCCAGGCAAGTGCTTATTCTACTGAGCTATCTCCCCAGCCCCATGACAATTCTTTTGATTTATTGACTTTTTGAGCAAAGGTTTCACTGTGTATTTCAGGCTAGCTTTGAACTCACGATATAGTCCAGACTGATCTCAAACTCAAAGCTATCCTCCTGCCTCCGTCTCCTTAGTGTTAGGATTACATGTGTTCACAATACCCTCTTTTTTGAGATTTTAAATACTCTTCTGTTCAGGAAATTGTTGCTGAAAAACTAGTATCCAGTTAAGTGATGTAATTGCAGGTATAATTTTTTCATACACTATTTGTGTTTACTTCAGAACTTGTCTGAGAAACTTTCTGAACAAGAATTAGAGTTCCGCCGTCTCAGTCAAGAGCAAGTGGACAATTTTACTCTGGATATAAACACTGCCTATTCCCGACTGAGAGGAATCGAGCAGGCTGTTCAGAGTAAGTATAGTCTATGTCATCTCATGATCTTTTATTTTTAATTTATTCACCTCATGATCTCAGTGTAGCATCTTAGGATAATGGGGTACATGTACCAACATCAGGTCATGGAGATATTTAAGTCACTACTCCACTCATTTCTTGAAAAGTTTGTCCAGACTTCATAGGTTTGGAATACATAGCATTGTGAGAGGAAATCATGGGGGGGGGGCACTAAAAATAAGTAATTGGTGTGACAAACACAAGATCCTTTTCAAGGCAGTGCACTCACTCCACATGCTTATCTTCAGTCTAGTGTGTCCTGGATGTGCTGGCGTGCCCTTTGCTTCCCTCACTAAGCACTGGAGTGTTATCCAGAGTTGGCAGTTTGCTGAGTCCACTCTCCAAGTGGATGTTAGTTATGCTCAGGCATCTGTCCCACATGGAAAGGGACATATCCTCACTGGGATGTTAAGAAAGCTTTTGTGAGAACAGTAAAAATAAGAACAATATAGGTCTTCAGGAAGGCTCAACCTAGTACTGTACTTCTTTGAAGTGTTCCTATTTTTTTCTGCAAATTTATGGTTATCTTACCATAAATTTTAGCCACATCAGTATAATGTTTTCTTCTCAACATCTGAGTCAGAGGTCCTACAAGTGGTAGTGACCTCTGTGCTGCATTTGACCATACACTGTCCTGAATGTCACAAGGAGACTTAGTTGTTCTTGTACACATGCATCCTCCCACTCTCCATTACTTTAGTGAAAGCAAAGCCTTATCACTGTGGCCTCAGTGTGAAAGGCCAGTAGAAAGAACACAAGAAGTGGTGGGCAGGTTGTAGGAAGGTCTCTTGCCACACCTTCCTCCTGAGGACTCAGTTTGATGAATATGCTTTACTTCTGTGAATACATATAGTCAGCTGGAGAGAAGAACAAATTTTTAAATTTATTTTTCCTTCATAGGTCATGCAGTTGCTGAGGAAGAAGCCAGAAAAGCCCACCAACTCTGGCTTTCGGTGGAGGCATTGAAATATAGCATGAAGACCTCATCTGCAGATTCACCCACTGTCCCTTTAGGAGGTGCAGTTGAGGCCATCAGAGCCAGCTGTTCTGATAGTGAGTTTGCCCAGGCATTAACTGCAGCTCTCCCTCCAGAGTCCCTGACTCGGGGGGTGTACAGTGAAGAGACCCTGAGAGCCCGGTTCTATGCTGTTCAGAAACTAGCCCGAAGGGTAGCAATGATCGATGAAACCCGAAATAGCTTGTACCAGTACTTCCTTTCCTACTTGCAGTCATTGCTGCTGTTCCCACCTAAGCAACTGAAGCCACCAGCAGAACTCTACCCCGAGGATATAAACACATTTAAGTTACTCTCTTATGCCTCCTATTGCATTGAGCATGGTGACCTGGAGCTGGCAGCAAAGTTTGTCAATCAACTGAAAGGAGAGTCCAGACGTGTGGCACAGGACTGGCTGAAGGAAGCCCGGATGACCCTAGAAACTAAACAGATAGTGGACATCCTGACAGCATATGCCAGCGCTGTAGGAATAGGAACTACACAGGTGCAGCAAGAGTAGGGTCTAGGATGAGAATTGTAATGCCATCAGAGGAATCAGCAGTGACTTATGAAGGGTTTGTAACAAGGGTCCCAGAATTGTGTAGATGTGAGCGGGTTCCAAGTCCTATGCTAAATGTTAACACCTGTTGCACACATCTTCCCACTTGCTATCATGTCAGTGAACTCCAGGAGTGTTTGGTGTTTTTTTTTTTTTTTTTTTTTTGCAACTTGTGTAACATTTCCTGTTTCTCAGGTTTTACTGATCAGGCTTGTGAACCACTCAAAATGTTTGTGATCCCTACTATCAAGTCTACCCTTGGAGCAAACTGAATAAAACATGATGAAATCCATGTTATCCCTACTTAAAAAGTGCCATTTTTCTAGTTTGTTGTGTACGAAGGTCTTTTAAGTAGTAGCAGCCCTAGGAACCCTGATGTCAGCACATGTCCAAGGTTTGCTTCTTGGCTTTGGCTAACTCCTGCTAGTCAAATTCAGAGTGATGTTTAAGCCAAAATGCCAAGATACTGTTAAGCACAAATCATCCCAGTGGTCATTCCAAGAAACTATGCCTCCTGAACTGCATTCTTGAGCCATAGGTTTTTTTTTTTTGTTGTTGAATCCCACTATGTACACACCTGTGCTCAAAGCACTGCTGGCATTCCTACTTGTGCTGTACTGTTTCCTGGTACTTGCATTACAAATCTTCACTTGAGTGGAGGTAATGTAAATAAAGAATTTCCTGATCCCAGAGAACTCTTCAGTGAGGTGATTATCATTGGATAAACCAGAGTTCCTCTTTGTACTTCATTTTTAGTTTTTGAACACTCTCCTATCTTTATAAAAATACTGCCAACTTTAAGGTGTTTTATCTGAACAACCTACCTGTGAATCACAAGGTCACTTTTTTGTTCTTTCTGAAGCTGGCTTTGAGCTCACTTTGTAGTTCATGTTGGTCTTGAACTTGCAAAGATAATCCTGCCTCAATCTCCCTAGTGCTGGGATTACATGCATGTGCCACTGTGCCAGGCAAAAGTCACTATCTCCTCCAAACTTCAGTAATGTTGGTCCCTGCACATTGTTGACTTTGCCCTTTTAATTTTGGAATACATTAGTTTTATCTTTGGCTTAATGATAGTATATTTTATGTCCCCTCCCAAATGTGTATAGGCTCTGTGATTGGGACAGCTGCTTTGGGAAATGCCTTAGCCCCACTGGGGAATGCTGCTTTGATGAGATAATGAGCAGTACTAAGTTCAACCTCCCTTTTTGGAATGGCATGAAGTGTAGAATACATTAGCCTAAGTCTTGAAATTCCTATTTTCTTCAGGGAAAAAACAGGTCCTTCAGATGAAGGATTACAGCCTAAGTTTACCTGTGAAAGTTTGCAACTTTTATGTGTGTAAATGGGGAATTCATGTCCTTTACAGCACACTTTCATGTTCCTTTTTAACTCAAATGCTGTGCTCTCTCAAGAGGTTATTATTGATGAAAGCAATCTCCCAAATGAGTTGTCCCACCAGTTTTAAAGTCACTTGTTTCAGCTTGGTGTAGAATAGATCATTTTAACACAAAAGGAAGAAAGCTTAAATGTCAAGGCAGCCTACCTCTAGTCAGCATCCCCTAAATCACAGGTCTGTCTGTCTCCTTTGGGTTTGATACTATCTAGGGGCATGAAGGAAGCTATTAAGGCTTTTACCTATGTAAGGTGCTCTTCTTTAGCTTGATCGTTTTTGTCATTTTGTGAGACATTCTATGATATAGTTCTTATGGCCTTTGAATTTGCTGTGTGGGGCCCAGAGCTCTTTAACTTTTGACCCTCCCACCTCAGGCTCTCACAGTTTGATCTGCTGAGGTATGCAAGAAGGGCTGGAGCAAGAAGGAAAGTTTAGGTTGTCATGGGAACAAACTGTCATGACCTTTAAGCTTCTTGGGTGGTCTCAGTTTTTCAGAATCTTCTGTCTTCCTGAACCCCTTTCTGGGCTTGATCCCCAGTAGTCCTGCCTGAATTCTCTACTGTTTACAGATGGGTAGGATCACTGACAAGCATAAAAAAAAATTATTATGTGGTACACTTGGGCATGCATACCTACAGGCAACTGCATATATTTTCTGCTTTTCAGTACTGAGGATTGAACCCTGCACCATGAACTAGGTGTTAATGCCTAGCCCTTTTTCTTTTCAGGCCAGGTTACTGAAGCTGGCCTTACACTTGCAATCCTCCTGTGTCATTCTCCTGAGTAGCCTGGGATTACAAATGTACACCACTGTGCCTGGCTTTTACTTGGATTTTCTAATCCATCTCCTTAAAAAATCCTAGTCACTGCCCCCTGAAACTGACTTGAATCTATAGTCAAAAATCACTTTATTTGTAGAATATGGGTATAAACCAGTGACAACAGTTTTCATGAGCCTGGTATTTAGACTAGTGCTTAAGCTACACCTTAAGACACCAGGCCAGTAAGCTTTTAAGGGTAAAGGTTTTAACCTTCAGGAAAAATTGAAGCATTAAGTCCAGTCAGCATTTACCAACACCTAATGATTTAAGTTTAATCCTAAATCCATTTGAAGTCATTTGATCCTGTTGAGTTTTTTGCTTGAATACTCCAGTACCACTATAATAAGACATTGTTAAGTTCTTGGTGTTTGATTGAAGTGTATAGTTCAAAACTCCCTACATATAAGTGCTACACACTGGTGGGTGAAGTACACTGCAGTTTACCCCACATGAAAAATCTTTCCTTCCTTTTATTTGCTGTGGAGTCCTTACTTCTATTTGTTGTTACAAAATCTATTCAAAATTTCACTATCTACAGTCCACATTTTATAACTTTTTGTTGATTTTGGTGGTACTGGGGATTGCATCCTGGCAGTGAATTATACTGACAGACTCTGCCTCCCCTGTTAAGAAAGTCTCTGAAGCTTAAACTTAAAACCTTCCTGTTTTAGCCTCTAAGAGTGCTGGGATTATATGTCACCATGCCCAGCTCTTTATAGCTTACACAGGGCTATAAAGGCTGTATCAGAATTAAACATTAAACATAATAGTGGAAGCCAAGCATGGTGACAAAATTAATCCTAGCACTTGGGAGGCTGAGGCAGAAGAATTGCCATGAGCGTGAGGCCAGCCTGAACTACATAGTGAAAGCCTGTAGAAAAAAAAAAAGGAAGGGAGCTGAGGCTATAGATCATCGGCATAAGTGTCTGTCTGGCAAGCACCAGGTCCCAAGTTCAATCCCTGGTACCGCCAAGAAAAAGGAAATTATATGTAGATTATTACATTTATTTACAGTTCACCAGCAGTGTAGTCTAAAACTGCCATTATCCTGTTCAGTCAACTCTAAAATGTATTAAGTATTCACACCTGTATATCTTTCAGTTGAGATACTACTGATCAAATAGCAACTGTGATGTAATTTCAAGAAAACCTATGTTCAAAGAAGCAACAGGACAGCAAAAGCTGGTGAGCAACTGCACACAGATGGTGGCAATTTTGAACAGACTGGGATATGCAGGGCTTATTCATCAGTAAGAGCCACAGACCTCAGGATGTCCACTTGCGTCAGAAGAGATGAGGCGGCAGTGTTGCTGCCTAAATGGTAACTCCTGAGTGATGTGCTGACAGATGGTTCAGTGAGGAGTACATCAGGAGCTTGATCTAAATTCAGAGTTGTGTCCACTCTTCACAGTCCCAAGTTCACCAAGTCTGCATCCTCCTGTTTTCTTTGTATCATGGTTAAATGTTTTATTTGCCATCACTGTCACTGTCACTGCTGCTGTCACTATCACTGTCATCTGCCAATGCAGTCAGGTTGCCCAGTGCTTCCCTATAAGGAAAAGTTATGGAGGTTACACTGCAGCTTGTCAGGGGCTGGGCCCTCATTGTCTCACCAGGCTGCATTCAGCTATGCTAAGAACAAAGGAAGGGGTTCCCACACCCCTAACTCACAATGAGGTTATTATTGAAACATTGTCTTTTTTGTAAGGGAAGAATGAGAGGAAGGAGAGACATCTGAGGAAAATGCCCTGCTCCTTCAGGACAAAGACTAAAGCCCTACTTACTTTTGTTCTGGGTCCAGTGCAAAGTCCGTCATTGCTCTCTGGGTGAGATTCTCACAAGCGGGCAAGCTAAAAGTGCTTGCCAACTTCACAAGCTCAATGGCCTGGGCAGGACTCTTACGTATTTTTGCATTGTCCATAAATTCATTCAGCAGTTCAACCCTGTTTTTTTGTTTTTTTTAATGGCAAAACATAAAAGTCTACAATTAAAACCCTTCAAAGGCTTATATGTAAAGTTCAGGCTATGTTTATTAATATAACCCTCAAAACAATAGCTCTGGAGTCAAATTACATGACAGCTAAAGGCCCAGATACACTGAATATTCACTCAATATATCTTAAGGATCTACTCCACATATCCGCAATGTGTCATGATCACTGAGCACAGGTAAAAACTGTTTCCTCAAGGAGACCCTGGATGGGAGTTAAGTCTGCAGCACCCAAATGCAATGGCTGAAGTCTGTGGACAGAATGGGTGTGCATGATATTTTCTTGGGTAAGAAAACATGCACAGAAGTAAAAAGCTCATCTAATTCAAGCCTTTAACCGGGTGAAGCCTATGAATTTCAACTTACCTGGGGATTTTATTATGCTTCCTAAAAAGTCCCAACATCTTCCTGTACAAGAGGAGAGAAGAATGACTATAAATACTCAGCAAAACAAGATCATCAGATGAAGCTGTTCTCTTTGGGCTCAGAGACTAAAACACCCCTTTCATACTGTAAGCCACAGATGTCTATTTGTGAGCTCTACTGGTGGACGTTTTACGGGCAAATCTAGACATGGTTGGTGCTGAGAACTGAAGAAGACACCCTACTTCCCTTGTAGCTAAAGAGAGGCACAAAGCATGGCCTGGCTTCCTCCTCTTCTGCAACACAGTGTGGGTGTGTCCCAAAACTTATAAAGAGCAGGCTCAGATCGAGGCAAGTCTCATGTAAGTGCACGCCATCAACCTGCCACACGCAGGAGAAAGGCGGAACACATACATTCAGCTCCCATGATTCAGCTGAGGTCCGTACCCCTGCGCCAATCATCACAGCCTGAGTCACAGCAAGTGTGCTAATCTACCTGAGCTAACCAGCACATGCAAATGCTATATGGTCACCTATGTTGAGTGGGCCACATTTCTAAGAAAAATTACAGCTGCTTTACCAGGAGAGTTTAACAGCCATGTTTTAGACTGATAATCAGATGTTGAAGTTATTTTCTTAGGGAAGAAACCATGCACAATGCACGTTAGCCCCCCAAACCAACACATTTATGTCCAACACGAACACACAATTCTTGACTACCCCAAAAAGTACCCTTCTACTTTAACATTTAGAAAATGAATATGTATATGGTTCCCATTCATAAAACAAACTGCTAGAAATTAGTATATGGATAAAGAAAGTATTGATGAAAGATAACCCATAGAATGGCACAAACCCCAGATGGGCTCCAGGCAAAGCCATGTTTAGTAAACCCTAGTTTCTGAAAGGTTCAACTTAAGTTAGGGAGTGGAGATGGAGAGAGTACTCAAACAACCCACTAAGCAAAACATTAAGGGAAAACACTTCTTTGGTCCCTTTATTCTATTGACATGGGCTGATAAGTGAGGGTAAGTGACAGAAAACAAGACAAAAATGGACCTGTTCTCAAATACTGTGCATCATGCACAGTGGTGTCCCAAAAATTTGTTCAGCTGATACATCCAAGTTCCCACTGAAAATTCACTGTGCATTCAAGTTGGGCTCTTGAGGAACAAGACATCATACAGCCAAATTAGAGAACCTCTATACACTTACGTAAATGTCCTAGACTCAAGATAAATGCAACTGACATGCACTCATAGTCTGTACTCACCAGGCCTCCTGGGCTCGCTCAGCCCTTAGAAAGAGGAGAGCTATATAGTTGAGAACACTGGCTGGCCAACTGAGAGCACCCTGCTTGGCTTCTTGGCTTTCATACGTAGATTTGATGTCAGCAGCACAATCAGCAAACACCATCTGAAGCTGAGAAGCTCTAAGAGTCAGCAGAACTGCAGAGCTGGTACAATGGTAATTTAAGTTCAGATGACATTTTACCATGTGAACATGTCATGTATATGGTACATGAAAAGAGTAAAAACAACAAAGGGCCCAGTTCTGGGGTAAATTGATTATGCATAGCTTCAAATTCAACTATGAATTTTCTTTTTACATAGAAACTTTAAAAGCTAAGTTATTTTCAGCATAGGGAGGAGCTAATTTCGTGCTTAAGAAACAATTTAAAACGAACATTCTGCTGGCAGCGATGTGTTTAGCTATCATAACCTAAATCTGGGTTTGGGACAGATGAAGTGACAGATGAAACCAGAGAGATTACTCTGTAAAAGGACCTCAGCGTTAAGAGGATTACTGATGAGTGTGTATCTCACAATGACAAACTGTGTTTCAAGTCCTACCTCTGGTGGGTGTTTATCCCTTGCCATGAGCATCAGGATTTCTTCTCTTAGGCCATCACGAAATGTGTGACCATATTCTTTGCTATCTTAAAACAAAAAAAAAATATTAAAAATGATTATCGAAAAAAAGGATTACCAAATGCTAAACTTTCGGCACTTATTGCTTGGCACATAAAAATAATTTGTTGCCCGGCATGGTGATGCATGCCTATGATCCCTGTACTTGGGAGGCCAAGGTAAGAGGGTTCCCATGCATCCGAAGATAGCCTGGACTACATAGTGAGCCTGAGCTACACAGCAAACCTGTCTCAAAAAATCAAAGAGCAGGGGCCAGCAAGATAGCTCAGCGTTCTAAAGTGCTTGCTTAGGCAAGCTTAGGCAACCACAGGGAGTGCAGTTGGATCCCTGGCACCACATGCTGTGCCAGCCTCACCTCCAGGGCAGGCTGAGCCAGCTATAACATAACATTTAAAAAAAAAAAATCAAAGCGCCAGCAGCACAGCCCCTGCTTCACAAGCTCAATGTCATGAGTTCAATTTTCGATACAAAGAAAAACGTTCTACTATTTCCTATTTTGAGTTCATCCCAGGATTCCAGAAAACCAGTAAAATTCCAGAAACCAGTAAGATGATTAGTAGTACAAACAAATAACAGTGAAAGCACCTGTTTCCAGGCAAATTTTAAATATAACACATGTACCACATTTGGGCAGCCCCCTACTCCACCTACATATTCAGTCAGTACAGCAGTCTTGTGCAAGGCAGGAGTGTATTCTAGTTTCATTAAAAGTGAGGCAGCTCGAAATGGATTTTATGGTAATATGACAGTCACCTCAAAGATGCACAATATTTGTGTCTCACCTTGCATCACTACACACAGATCAGACCAACACACATCCATGCTACGGCTGTTACTGAGAACCAAAATGATCCAGCAGTGCACACAGGAGCAGCCAGGGCTTTAAAGTCACAGAGGTGCACTCAAGAGTTAGAATATGAGCCTGGCCTGGTGGCACATGCCTGTAATCCCAGCACTTGGGAGGCTGAGGCAGGAGGATCGGTGTGAGTTTGAGACCAGCCTGGGCTACAAAAGTGAGCTCAAGGCCAGACTGAACTGCATAGTGAGACCCTGTCTCAAAAAGACAAAAAAAAGTTAGAATATGCCACATAATTAGCATTAACCTTCCCTGGGTCACACCACACAAAGCTGCACAAAACTGAACTCATTCAATTATCCCAAAGGGAAAAAGGCGTTTTCAATAAAATTTAACTCATGCAGTGTATACATACAACATGAGCAAGTGCTAAGAGGAACTTCAATTAAGTGTATTCAGTGAAGCCCAATATGGAAGTTGTGTCTGTAACAATGTTAACAAGTTAACCTATAGGACACTGAAGGAAAGTAGGCCTGATACTAACCTTTCCAAATCTGGGGAATCATTTCTAGCCGGTTGGCCACATCTAAAGCCTGGAGAAGATCTATCAGCATTTGGGAATGTGGAAAGACCACCTGATTAGCAGGAGATACACAAATATAATTTTAAATCGTTAGAAACAATACCCACGAATTCATATACAATAATAAATGAGACGTCATGAACTAGCTTACCGAAGGTATCAAGTCTCTGTACCACTTTAAGGTGGTATCAATTTGTTCCATGAGACAAAGCAAACTGAAAAACTTGGAACTGTGATGGAGAGAAAAAGGCGTATTTAACATTTCTACATCTAACAAGGCTAGGCCTAGTGAAACTGTATGCACTGATACTAATACCTTTAAGTGACATGAGCCAATGCTTGACGCAAGTGATGCTAACTAACTATGCCTAACATTCCAACCAATACCTTCCTGCCTCTTAACGGATCATTTACAACTGCCTCCTCCATGTTCTCTCAGGTCCTGCAAATAGGTAGAGTATCACCAGCACATTAAAAGCATGCAATGTGAAGTATTCAGACACACAAAAGACAATTTTCACACAAATAGCATGCTGCTTCCTAAATCATGTTTTTATTTGCCTAAGCACAAAGTCACTGAAAGTCTCCTGTATACTGATTCTCAAGCATTTAAAAAGCGACAGATTCAGAAGTCATTAGGGATTCTCTCTTGTATAATAATTTGAAAATACATAAAGGGAACCAAAAAAGATACATGGATTTTAAAGCATTAAAAAGAAAAAAATTCTCAAAATATACACAGTACCACATTAATTTCACTACTGCCTTACTTTCCAAGTGTTCACATATTAAATAACAGACAACCTTCTTATAATCAAGGACGTGATATGGAGAACCACCAAAAGCTTCCCACTTTCAAAATCCACTAATTAAAAGAATACATTTCCAAGCACACTTACTAATAGAAATAACGTTGTGGATCAGATCCAATGAATTTCCGGTTGTCTCCCGTGTTTAAAAGGCCATGTATTTGGTAAGCAAGGTCTAGATCTCTGAGGGATGAACACTGAAAATTTGCAAGTCGTATTACTCTGACGTTCTTAGAAGCTAAACAGTGGCTCAGTATATAAAGAAAAAAGTATAGTTTCTTGAGGAACACCTATATTGATTCAGTTTATTGTTTGTGAGCAAGTATGTTTGAACTGGGAAAAAGTTTTAAAACATTAAAGAAAAAATTATTTAGTATTATATGTTTAGAATTCATCCCCCAAAAAACCCCCACAGAATACAATTCTCTCTTCCTGTGAAACACTGATTCTGACCAACAACATTACCATAGAAGGATGTCTGACTGAGTACTTTTTAGTGCAGAAAGGAAAAAAATCTGGAAAATATGTATGGAACTGCAAAGCAATTATCCTTGTGGTCTAAAATATACTTTATTCATCTGAAACAGCACACTTACAAAATTAAAAGCAAAATCAAAATCAATGTTTATTGATTTAAAATTAACCTTTAATCCTAGCACTTAGGAAGCTAAGACAGAATAATGAGTTCAAGGACAACCTAGACTTTATACTAACATCCTGTCTTTAAAAAAAAAAATTGAAATTCAAAAAGTTAACAGGCAAATATAAAATATTTCAGCAGTTTATTGAACAGACATTTTTTTTTTTTTTTTTTTTTTTTTTGTGGGACCAGGGTTCGAACTCACGACCTTGCACTTGCCCAGCAGGCACTTGTGCCTCGGAGCTATCTCCCCAGCCCCGAACAGACATTTTAAAAAGGCAACTTTTTTTTATGTATTTAGTACAGGATCTACAGGGTCTCACTACATAGATCAGATTCAGTGATTCTCCTGTTTTAAGCCTCCCAAGCTTTGGGATTACAGGCATGCGCCACAGGAACACCAAGATCAAACCCTGGCCATTGCACTCTGCCTAAGCAGGTGCTTCAGTCCCTGAGCTATTTGGCCTGCCTTTAGAAAAGGCAATGTTTATAATAAATCAGGGTAGGAACATTATATAACTTACAGGCAGATTTTAGAGAAAGAAAAACAAGTGAAGACATGAACAAAAGTTAAGATACAGGAAGTAAATAACCTAGTTACAGTTAAATTCAGGCAATGGAAAGTATTCCTCTACAAAATCAGGACTACAAAGTTAAACAAGAAATGGTACTTACAACATTCATAGCTGACTGAAAAAACTTATCTGGAAATCAAAGTTAACAAGAGTTTTTGTTACTAAGAATGAAATACGTTTTATAATAAAACCCTGTAAGCAAAATAAAACACCTGTTTTTTTAAAACAAGGAATAGAGCTAAAGGAGTCCAAATAAGACAGGAATTTTGTCTTCCCCACAATAATCAGCCAAAAGGTTACTAAGGTAATTAAACCCTTCCCTCATCACCAGACCTCTAATAGCTGACACTTGAGCAAATGGTCTTGTCTTTCAATAGGAAAAACACAAGCAATTTCTGTACCTACCATCATCTGGGTCCTCTGGAGAAAATTTTTTTCCCATTAATTCATTCATTATATTGTAGATGATAAGCGATGGTCCCTTCATTGAGCTTCCTGCAGAATAAGAAAGCAAAGGGATTTACCAAGGGTCCATCCACTTCTAGTACTGCTACCAAATTCATAAGACCTGGTGAAACTCACACTTCCTGAGTCTAAGGGCTAGCAGAAAGCTGACCAGAGGTAATACTTACTAAAAGAAGCACCCACAGAGCTGAACAGTCACACTGGAATTCAGTCCATGTATTCTAGTCATAGACTTCTCCATGCTGCTTATGCATGAAATGTAACTTTCAATGGACCAGGGGCAAAACATCAGTGCCACAACACACAACCCACAACAAACCAACACACTTAGAAAAAGGAAACTGTAGAACAGTTCTTAAAAAGATCAAATGAGCTGAATACTAGGTAGGCCAAGAAAATCATCTAAAGTATCCCCAAATATTTATTAACTTCTTTTGCCTGGCGTTTTCCTACACTTTAGTGATAATATAGTAACTGCAGATATACTGCTATAATTTAGCAAAGCATGTATACATTTGCTGTCAATTTTAGTAGATTCATTAAATTCTTACTAGACTCATTAAATTCTGAGGGGCTAGGGAGACGGCTCTGTGGCACAAGTGCCTGCCTGCCAAGTTCAAGGTCATGAGTTTAAATCCTGGTCCTGCCAAAAAAAAAAAATCTATATGTGCGATTTATTATGTTGTTGTTGTTATTGCTGCTGCTGTATGCTATTTTCTTTGGGTAAATTTTAGAAATTATTACTGCAAACAACCAATTGATACAGAGAAACACACTCCTCTCTGCTTCCTGGCCACCACTGTCAGGGCTGCTATGCGGGGCAGTTAAATTACCCAACTTTGGTAAATAAATGAATCAAAATAGGAACATGATGACACAGAGAAAAGTATCAAAGTCTGTGCTCAGAAACACTACCAAAGCTCCAATTTCACTGTCATGGTTTGGGTTTTTGCAAGGGGAACAATACAGGACATATTTTATAAAATTATTTTATAATTACTCGAAGAATCCTATACAGACAGTGTAGGAAATCTGTCCACACACCAAATACCAAAGAATCTAGCCGAGGGTTTAGATCCTAATATCCTACATGAAGCCAGCTGAAAATCTAGAGCCAATAACAATGTCTCTCACAAGTCTAACTGAAGGTCTACAGCCCACAATCATGTTTCAAGCAGAATCTGTGCTGGAAAGGCCCAAAGATCAGTGGTAGAAGTTAGGAAGTCTATGCCAGTGGGATGAAGGGATCTGAACTGCAGCCAGGAAGCAACAGTCAAGGTAAGAACCAGAAGCTGGGAGTGGTGGCACCTGTAATTCCAGCACTTGGGAGGCTGAGGCAGGAAGATCAGTGAGTTCAAGACCAGCCTGGGCCACAAAAGTGAGCTCAAGGCCAGCCTGAACTGTACAGTGAGACCCTGTCTCAAAAAGACAAAAAAAAAAGAATGGTAAGAACCAGAGCATCCTCTAAAAAGTGCCACAGCCATCCTTGGAAACAGTGAGGTCCTGAACTCATCCAGTACAAGAAAAACTGAGTTTCCATCAGGAAAGCCAGCCTTAAAGGCTTCATCATGAGGCTGAACAGTGCACCATCCTCCTCTCTAGAGGCAAGAAGCAATGCTCAAAGTGAGGACTGAGGACTAAAGCTCCCCCAAAATGAACCATAGCCATTCTCAACAACAATGAGGTCCCAAGTTCCTCTTCTGACAAGAACAGCCAAGTTACCAGAAAAGCCAGCAGGATGGGGTCCTCTAGCAGAACAGCCTAAGAGAACCAGCAGCTTCTAGCAGTTCCCACAGCTTCTCCAAGTAGCTTCCCAAATAGCTTCCTCACAGCTCCTCCATTTCTGCCTCTTATGCTTTTGACACCAATCCTGAGGTTTGTCTTCCCACACCCAGCAAGCACCATGCTAGTTCAATTCAGCTGGGTATAACAAGCTGACCACCAGTTAACAATCTACAACACTCATCATGTTTAAAACAGAAAAACAATACAGGATATAATTATCCTGGAAACCACTTATCTATTACTAGGACAGCCAATGACCTGTTGGATTATTTTTCTCCATGAAACACATGACTACAGGTGTAGGTGTCCATTTTCCAAAATTGGCCCTCTAAACCAGAGAACTGAATTTCATTACTGTTTTAATATAATCTACCACACCACAGAAAGGAGTAACAAAAAGGATTATTGTATCCCTCAGGGTGTTTTTCCTCAGGCTTGGGGCAAATGAGTATCTGCTATTACACATGCCTTCCAAGCAGTGTATAAGACACTCTGCATAATTCATTTCACCACCACACCCATCTACTCCCTTTTAATATAACTGGTAATGAGCAGAGTTCAAATGTTAACTAGGATGTGTGCCTGGTCCCAAAGTCCATAGCTCCCACAGGAACTAACCAAACTATAAGTAGGCGACAAATAGGGTCTAAAGATCCTCCTAGATGCTTTAAACTTTTCTCTGAAGCAACAATGTCCACTATCTTTTTACAAAGACAGAAATGTCTTTTATCTGCACTGTTGAACATATAGCCACACAGGTTTCTGGGCCCTAACGTCACAGTTGTTTTTATTTTACACAGTCAGCCACAAGTAGCTAGTAATGACTGTATTTGACAGGAAAGATCAAGAAACCAAAATAAACTGCAAACTAACACACTTCTACCCATTCTTGCTCAATAATGCCACTCCATTTAATAACCCTCTCATCTTTTGCAATACAAATAGGGTCACTATCGTCAAGAGTAACATGTGTTCAAGTCCTAAATATTAGTTGTGAAATTTCCATTCTTAATTTATATGCAAATAAGCTAATCTGCAATGAACATACAAACTCAAGGGAAATAGTCAATTTTCTACAAAAATTACAATGTGAAATAAATTAAAATAAAACTTACCACGTAGATAAAACACCTGAATAAGATGATGGTATGTTGCAAGCGAGGGTTCTCAAATTACCAGATGGATTAAAAAAAAAAAAAAAGAAAAAGAAAGTAAAAATAAAGCGACTCAAAATTCAGTGGAAGCACACTAAACTATAATGCTCATATTTAAGTAAAAGATGCCCATTTATTCTTTGAAACAGACATTTTACAGCCCATCTTGTTAATGTAAATAGTATGAATATATATGACTGTTCACTTAGAATCAAACATGAAGTGATCTCCAAACAACCTTCTAAATAAGTAACTACTGAAACAGATAGCAATTGTGTTGAAATAGCTCTGCCAGAGAAATGTCACAGAATTTAAAACCACCTGACTGAAAGGGATCAGAGTCAAGACCTGGGACTCCACTGGCACAATCAGTTAGCATGTGGTACTTTTACAGAATCAAGATTTATAAAAAAAAACTAAAACTAAAGTAACACTGTAGTTTGCTGCAAAGAACACAGAGATGATGAAAGTACTTCCCATGACGGTAAGTACAGTTGTCCCTTAGCATGTAGGAATCTTTAGATCTCAAGTCCCTTAAATAAAGTAATATAAAGTTCATGTTTCATATATTTAAAATCATCTCTACCTAACATATAAATATCTGGCGTACAATACTATTTGGAAATTAGCTATTTTCAAGATACTTCTGATCTGTAGTAGAAAGGCCAACTGCACATGTAACTAAGTGTGCCAATAGTGGAAAGGAAATTCCCAACATACTACAGTATATACACAGCAAAAGAAACACCCATCGCCACTGCTTATGTGGCCCTGAAACCTTGGTGAGCAGTCTCGACTTCCCTGAGGACTCTTACCTATTCCAATGGCTTTCATTTCACGTAAGGTCTGTAAGGCTGGCAGTTTTCCAAATGCATAAAATCTTCGCACATGCTTTATAATAGTATTAAAAGTCTGTAGATTTGGTTTCACCTTCTGTGCAACCATGTGGTTCAGCAGACTCTAGGCCAAGTAAAAGTAGGAAATAATTTTAACTCCTTGGTAGTTAACTTTATGTAAACAGAGAGAATTTAGTTTTCTGGCTACATTTGAAGCAGGGTAATAACTATAGTATAGCCCTAATTTAAGAATTGTCTTGCTACTTAGCAGGACCAGTGATTCTGCCTTTTAGAGAAGCCTAAATCATCCACACCATTTGATTAAGGTATCTAATTGTCTTTAGGCTTCCACCTATTTAAAGGAAAAAACAAAACACAAAAGACTAAAAGCAGTATGACATAAAAACATTTATATCCCTAAGTTACTATACAATAATAAAACTAGTGACTTCATTTAAGTTACCCAACAGATATTGGTCAGGATTAAAAAAAAAAAAAAAAAATCTTACTATGCAGAATGAAAAAAGTAACCTAGTTTTCCTGAATTCCAACCATAAGCTCTAAGTCAGGCAACTTTTTCTTCTCAGACACAGTTACTGAACTTAGTGCTACTGGAAGTCAGTGAACAGGTTGACTGCTATGTGAGAGCAGTCACGGGCATACAGATGCTCTAGGTACACTGTCTCCATTTGGCACAGAGGTAAGGACTACTAGAAGACAAATGAAGATTTCACCTTACCAGGATATTACTCCACCTCTCCTCATATCTGTCATTTGCGATCAGTGCTGTTGCTTCAATCAATGCATTAAAAGTGTGTACGTCAGCTGTAAAAGATGAAGGAAAAAAAATGTAGGCCAACTGAGGTAGAACCCAAAAATTTCATACAGACTCTTGAGAGAAAGAAAAGATATACTCAGACTTGCCTCGGAGTCTGTTGTTTAATAACTCAGTGTACAAGTTCAGTGCCTGTGTGTGTGCTCGATGCTGAAGAGGAGAAGCAAAACCCAATCACCATCAAAGTTACTCATTCACATCCACTGTACTAGGGCAGGGCATGTAGCAGTGAACACAAGAGACCAGGTCCCCATTCTCAGAAGCCTGTATTCTGGTGCAGTGGTTTTCTACCCAGGAAGCATTGGGAGATACAAATGAGGATTATCTGTAGTGGTCACAACTGAGGGTGGGGAGGAAAGAATCATACTCAATAGAGAGAAGCCAGCAAGCTACTAAAACATTCTAAATGCACAAACCAATCTGCCAACAAATCACCAGGCACAATACACTCATAAAAGGTGAGTATTCCTAATCCAAAAATTAGGTATGAAATGGTATCAAGTCTGAAACTTAGTGAGCAATGCTACAAGGCTGGCAAGTGGAAAACTCTGCACTTGCTCTTATGTGACAGGTCATAGACCAGATAAAGACCCACAGACATTGCACAAAATTATTTTTGTGCCAAATATGTCACCTACACATCTCATTACATATATGCAAATATCCCAAATCCTTAATCTGATATCCTACTCCTGGTTCCAAGCATTCTAAACTCAACCTGTAGTTGTGAGGTTGAAAAACCCCAACTTAGTGGACCTTAAGCATCATAAGGAAAACAAGTGTACCTTGACCATTCCTCGGATCATCGTGCGGTAGGAATGTTCATTCTTCTCTGGCATTAGAGCAAAGATTCGTTCAGCATTGTTATTTGTCCTAGGTATTAACAGAATAAACATGAAACAAGGACATAGGGAAAACCAATAAGCCATCACCACCACTACTGACAGTTTTCAACACTCCCGGCAACATGTCAAGCATTTTAGGCACAGAATCTCAAGCAACCCCTACTGTCCACAGGCAGACACAGTTATCACTAACTTGCAAATGGGAAAGATCAAGATAAAAAGACTTTAAATTGCCTGCAGCACTGCAAACAGGAGACAGAATGATAGAGATGAAATGCTTATCAATAAGCAATAAATTCTCACATATGGTAATAACAAGAAATAAGCTGTTTCAATCCTCAGACAGAACTCCTCAGAGGCAAACCACTAACAACACTCCTTTTTGAATCTGTTGTCATATTCTAGCCTAAATATATGTATCTCTTCTAGTATTTTTTAAAAAACAAAGTCTTTCTTCAAAACCCATGCATGCCCCTATCCAAAAAATAAATAAATAACACTTAACTACACTGAGAATTTATCTGAGAAGGAGTATCTAAATTGTAGAAAAATGGGCTTTCTTCATGTGGTACATAAGCAAGCATTGTATGTAAAATGTCTTTTCTGATGAAGGGTAAGAACTGAAATTCTACCAATTCCTGAGGCATTTTTACTTTTCTGTGACATTTACTTCTCTAGATGGTTTCTCTCTAGTATGAATTCTCTAATTGTGATTAGATGTGAATAACAGGTATTCATATTATTCAAAGTGACCCAAATCAACCAAGATATTTAATCTACCATTTCACACAGTCATGAATTCAAAATGAGTTTTAGATAATAACAGCTTTCCTTCTGTTACTTGAAATATTTCTCTACTTGGGCCTGGCAGGATGGCTCAGTGGTCTAAAGCACCTGCTTAGGAAAGCTTGGGCAGCTGCAGGGACCGTGGTTCGATCCCCAGCACCACATGCTGCGCCAGCCCTGCCCTCTGGGCAGGCTGAGCCGGCCATAAAAATAAACAAACAAACAAACAAAAGTTCTGAAACAAGAAAAAAATAAAATTCTTAAAAAAAAAAATTTCTCTACTAGATACTCCTACTCAAATATATTTGCAATGTAGTTAAATGTTATTTATCTTTTTTCAGAACTACTGAATATTTCTGCTTGCTTATCATGTCTTTCTGGCTTGTTTTCTCAGTACTGATGACTGAACCCAGGGACTCTTACATGCCAGACAAACTCACTCTCAACTGAGCTACGTCCCCACGCTAGTCAAATCTTAATTCAAAACCACATTACAGTGTCTGTGTATTTTTAGTAAATAAAGCTATCAAATTTCATAATTAAGGGTATACAATTCAAAGTAGCACTCCTGATCAAAACTATCAGACTACACCATGCAAAGAATATGCCAAATTAAATAAAGAAAAACAAAGTAAGTTTGAACCCTAAAAAGATTTTTTTGTAGTACTGACTGAAGGCAAAGACATGACAGAAAGTCCAAATCATATAAATATAGTGAAATTTATATTGCATGATAAAATCAATCTCTATTTTTTTTGTTTGTTTGTTTACTTTATGACACAGGGTTTCCCGAGGTATTTCAGGCTGGCCTCTTAACTTGCTGTAGTTCTCCTGCCTCAGCCTGCTGAGTGCTGAGACAAGGATGCCCCACTGCACATTCTATTTTAGAGCACCATCTTTAGGAGATGGTAAGGCATATTTACACTACATGATACCATCATACAAAGCTCTATCTATGTGTAACTTACTTCCACGTAGTATACAACTGATGGCCAGCCTTTCCCTTGGATTTCTCATTTTCCTCTGTGACCTCTTCCTGAATTATTACAAGAAACAAGAGAACACAATGGAACACAATCTCCCAATCAGACTACTTATAACTATAAAGGCAAAACTGAGAAAAACAACCTGAGACCTTTTTTCCAAAGAATAAACCTTGCACTCTGAATTAGAAGTCAGGCTCCAGGATGAGCCACTGCAAAGACTAGAGCTGGTTCTGGTCTACTGTCTCACGTGATGTGGCAAGGAGCAGAGAGCAGCTGGGATGGACTGTAGGAGATGCTCTGGAAAGCAAAGTAACCTATAACCCACTGCGTGTGCACTTTACAAGACTTGTGTTACTCTGTGTACAAATAGCCCACATTAGTGGAGAATAAAAATGGAAGAAAAATATCAATAATCCTATTATCTACAAGGGAAACTCTTTTCTTTTTGGAAGTACACTGAGATACAACCCCAGGCCCTTTTCATTTTGAGACAGGGTCTCACTAAGTTGCTAAGTTGCCAAGGTTGAGCCTGAACTTACAATATGCCTTCCTCAGCCTCCCAGAGTGTGGCAATTCTGTTTGTATCACCATGTCTGAGAAATACTCTTAATGACTTCTTTTGTAATACTTTTTAAAAAAATTTTTTATTTATTTGGTACAGGGTCTCACTTAGCAGCTCAGACTCATAATGATCCTCCTGTCTCAGCCTCCCCAGCATTGGGATTACAGGTGTGCACCACCACCCCCAATCTTGGAGGCCAGCACAGCATGCCTGGGGTTCTGGGGCCAGATCAGCATGAGGACTAGGGATCAAACGCAGGCCCTTGTGCTTGCCAGGCAGCTGCTTAGGCTGCCAAGCTATCTCCACAGCCCAGTGACTTTTTTCTTATGCATATACAAAACTTTAACAAAAGTAGAATATATACTGGTTGTATTCCTACGTGAAATGAGTGTTTCAGGCTTTTAATTTTGGAGTATATGCATATACATGAGATATCTTGGAAATAGGACTCAAATTAAAATGAAAAACTTGGGGAGCAGCACAAGTGCCAGCCTGGAGAGTGCAAGGTGCTAAGTTTATTCCCTGGTACCACAAAAAAACAAAAACCAAAAAACCCATGAAACTCACACTTCATACATATAGGACACCCAATATAACTTTATACAGTATTTTTAGTGTCTGAATTTTGATGGCAAACTAAAACTTAAGCAAAAGGTCAAGTGTAGAATTTTTCACTAGTGGTACTCTAACTTTGAATCCTTGAAACTTTGAAAATTTTTATCAGGGGATTTCAGAATAAGGACATTCACCCTATATGCTACTATACTGTTCCCCATTTATACAATGAATTTTTTCATGTTCAAATAGATGCCTAATGTTCTTAATGGCTACTCAATTGTCTTATCATAATTTGATTGCCCACTAATGGACATTCAGATTGTTTTCAGGATCTCTACAACTATAAGTACAAAATCTATATTACAAATAAATGTCCTGTGTGTCTTCACTCACTTGATTAAAAAGATTCTCCAAAATTTATCCTATGAATGAAATTCTTGAGTTTTGAGAAACAGGCTATGAGTTTACCCAACGGTAGCCTAGGGCACAGTACTTCTATCTCTGTCTAACCTAGAGTACTCCCTCCTCCCATCACATTCATACAGATGAATTTTAAGAAGGCTCAAACATGCAGCCTTTCTGTGTACGACCATCGTAATCATGCTGCCCCTAGGACAGAAGGGCTGATCCAAAAATTTCTAGTCAAGAGTTTTGGGTGAATACATAATAAGGAAGGACAAAATATTCTAAGCAAGAGACTAGGGTTATAATAATTATTTAAAATTTTCTTTCTCCAGCACCAGTTTTTTTCATAGCTATTGTACTACATTTCAATAGTTCTTATTGCTACAATCATGTATGACGTAAGAATGTTCTATTTGAGAGGGTATCAACTAAAAAAAATAAAAAGCCAAGTCATTACCAGTTCTTCCGACTGATGAGTCTGTTGAAAATGAAATTCAGCTGGGGGCTCTTGG
This sequence comes from Myocastor coypus, assembly GCA_004027025.1. Lineage (NCBI taxonomy): Eukaryota > Metazoa > Chordata > Mammalia > Rodentia > Myocastoridae > Myocastor > Myocastor coypus. The sequence goes on along the minus strand of PVJA010013863.1, from coordinate 9,258 downwards.
TCACCATAGTAACACAACAAATCCAAGAGACTATTGGTTGTTTCAAGGGAGACAGCAGTTCCTATGGGTAGAAGAGAAAGACAAAAACTTAAAACTGTCAAGAACTAAGGAAAAAAAAAAAAACCTAAGGGAAGAAAAAAAAAAAAAAGAACTAAAGCCTGTTCAGTTAAAATCTTTTTTTTTTTAACAGAAGCATTTTTGCTTTTTACCACTTTGTTAATTAATGACTATGCACTCAACATCAACCCAAAACAAAAGCCTGAGAACAGGGACAAATCCTCAACTAATAAATATAGTTTGATAGGAATAAAATATCAGATGAAGTTTGACCTTGTACCCATTTTCTTTATATACTCCTACCCTTAGAGAAACAACCTCCTGGTTTTAAATATCAACTCCAAAACAACTATTCTGCAAGCTATTTCCATTTAGTTCCCCTAGCCTAGACCATGTGAACAATCTTCCACTTGGGTCCAGACCCTCAACAAAATCCTGCCTAAAAATACTAGCATAAGTGACTAATTATAGTAGACATTAAAATTCACTGCAAGCTGCAGCACTGACAAAAACCAAAGCCAAAGAAACCTGTTATTCAAAACATGCACCAGCTGGACATGATAGGTCTGTAATCCCAGCACTCAGTAAGCTGAGGCAGGAGGATCACTGTGAGTTCAAGGCCAGCAGGGCTTCACAGTGAGACCCTCTCTTAAAAAAAAGGAGCTCCCATCTTGACACTCACTAAAAGGACAGAGGGGAGAAGATACGAAATGTAATTTACTACTTTAAAAGAATCAACTGAATCTATATAAAATACACTAACAGTAAAAGCGCTCACCAGGAAACTTAAAAGTCCAGAAAAGGAGAAGAATAAAGAGGCCACAACTGAGTCTTATTTCCTTAGAGTTGTGCAAACCTAACAACATGGCCGAAAGTCACCTTTATAAAATGACTATTAAATACAGCAACTTAAAAGGTGCTATGGAATCCAATGAAGTATACGAAGTGGCCAGCAGAATGTGTGCCCCTTATAGGTGCTTGACAATGTACACTGTCTATCAGCCCTCCCTAGTGAGCTCACTGTTTGTGGCTGAGACACTTTGGGCTTTAAAACTGTTCTCTAGATGAGAGCATACAACAAAAGCATGGTGTGTAGAAACTATAAAATGACTATAAAATACACAGAACGAAGAATTTTTCACGTAGATTGATACCAGGTGTTGATCGCCTTTGATGAAGAAGAGCCTCACCAATCTGTAATCTGCTGTCATAACTCAATTGTACACCTCATCCTCTAACAGCTTAGGTACCAAAATTCCCCAATGCAGCTTTACACAAACGTTTGTGCTCAAGTATACAGAGTGGTCCAGTCCAGCTTTAGTTCCATGTTTACCAGATTTTCCTACAAAATCACCAAACAACATTCTAAATTACAAAATTGAAGCAATGCCAACTGACTTTGATGTCCTGTACAAATATTCTCATTGCATGATCAGCCATGCTATTTAGATGTATATTCCTGGAGGTTTAGCCAGATCTAATTCAGAGTGCCACAGGATTTCAGAGCTAGAGCCTAAGGACTTATATGACTTTCAAGGCCACGGAATAATCAACACCAGAGACCACCCCAGTATCAAATCCTGATTCTAGTTTAGTGCTCTTTATCTATCTGCTTTATGCGTCCCTGCCTTCCAAAACTCAAGACATACACGTGTTAATAGTGGAAGCTAAACAAAGAATAGCTATATAATTTCTCTACCAACAGTATAGCTATAGCTCAAAACAACTACAAAGATGCAACTTTTTTGGGAACAGTGGTCAAACTCAAGGCTTCTCACATGCTAGGCAAACACTGCACCACTGAGGTATACTCTCAGGGCCCACAAAATTGCAATTTTATCTCACTTGTCATTTTAAAATAAAAGTAGAGCAGAACATGACAGACTGCTTACTAAACTTAAAAACAGAAACAACACAGTTAACAAGCTAAGTACAGCACCACTTCCGGGATCATGTAACTGTGGCCCATGAGGAGAGCGGCTACAAAGTAAGTCACCTGCTTGCAAGAGCTGATCAAACATGTCCACAGAAGCTTTGACTTTTCGGAGCCTGATTCGTTCCTTCAGGGCAGCTTCGCTTACATCTTCTATCACGGGTTCAAAGTGTTCAGGCATTAAACACTAGGAAGACAAGACAGCTAAAGTTATACAAACAGGGAAAGGTGAGAAGGTAAAGCAAGTAGGACAGAACTTCTATCACCAACACCACAAGACTGCACTGCTCCCATTTAGTTTTCTTGCACCAGATATTATTCATCACCTCAACATAATGCTAAGAAACAACAAGAACTGTTCATTTTTAAACTTAAGAATTTAATCTGTATCTGAAGACTGCTACACTTCCAACCAGACTTTCCAAATTCAAGCTGATACTGGTCCACCTGCTAAAAACTGTTCTTCCTTTACTCCCAATCTTAAATATGTTAGAGTGTACCCACTTTTCAAAGGCTGGAAATCTGCATCCTGGATGGTGCTTTTCCTCTCCGCATTCAATACCAGCAAGGTAGGATTGTATTTTTCTTCAGTAATTTTAGGGGTTTTTTGGTCAGTGTATGTTCATAGAACATAATGATTACATTGGTCATGAGAGCCAGCCTATGTACATAATATGTTTTGACCCTTTTTGCTTCTTTTTCTTCTCCCCTCCCTCTATCTCTTGCTTCTCTTCATTCATCGATTTATTCAAATTACTTTTCAATGGGTATAACTTTACCCTAGGCATTATTTAGGAAGTAGGAACACAGAGATAAAACATAGGCTTTATCCTCAAAGTACTTCCAGTCTGAAAAATCAGATGAAGAAATCATTACAACGCTGAGGAAGAGCCCAATAACATGTTTCTACAAGGTTGATATGATTTCTTAGCACCCCAAAAATTTCACAATACAATATGAAATGTGTTGGCCAACATAAAAGCAGGAGACCTTTGAATGACTTCAAACTAGAGTGGCCTTAAAGCTAAGTACAGGAACATGAATGTCAAAAACATAAAGGGGACAGAGCAGACCAACAAATGATCATTCCATAATTGCCACCATTCCAGTTCAGGAATTTTAAAAGAAAATCAGCAAGGAAACATAAGAAAGACACACACTCTGGGAAGGAGTGGAGAGAAAGAGCTGAGACTGAGGAGGAAAAGTCAAGAGACCAAGGTCCATGAGTGCAGTGCCACAGAAGCCAAACAGGGACACAGGATGAATAACCATCGGATACAAAAGCATTTTAAAAGCTTAGTAAATGCTTCTTAGTTAAATTTTTTTATTTTTAAGTTTTGAAACAGGGTCTTGCTAAGTAGCCCACACTGGCCTCACACTTGCAGCGATCCTGCCACTGGCTCCCAATTGCTAGTACTACAGCAATGTGTCTTCAGAGAATTCAAATAGCTACTTAAATTTAACCATAAAAATTTGAGTTCCTTTCCATTTATATAAAATTACATGAAAAATAAAATTACTTTTTACCGGTATATGAGGCTCAGCTATGTCCTTCTGAAAATATTTGGGATGTAAATTAATAATAAACTTTGCAGCATTTTCCCCAGACTTCTTTGCCAATAAAAATGAACGCTATAAAAAAAAAAAAAAAAGTTAAGATAGAATTTGGCATTTAAATGTAATTTAGGTTTAAGCAAGTTCAAAATTATGACCCAAGAAGTATTCTCCTTTTCCAAAGAAAAATATAGCACAAAATGGAATCGCAATTATAAATTACTGTACTTCACATACCCAACCCTTATAAAAAGTGTGATGTAATTCCTAGTTATGTACAGGTCAAGTATACAAAAACAATACATTCAAATGAATGGTTTTCTACAGTATGAAAAGTCCTAACATTAAAAGCCAAAATCAAAAACTCCAGAGACTATCTCTAAAGCTTTTTAATAAAAGCCATAAAGGATCCACAGTCAACCAATTACATCATCATCTATAACTTTTCAAAGGCTTTTATAATTGAGTTGTGTGTGCTTTCATATTCAAACCAGTAAGTTACACAACCCTAGAAAAATCACATGAAAATACTCACAGATTCCACAGAAGATGTTGGTATCAGGTAAGGATCATCTTGAAATGCATAAGGGGTAGCTGTGGGATCCTGTGGAAAGGAGACATCTTTTAAGCTATGTTTTTACTAAGACTTACAGGTTTTGGTAATGACCACACATTCATAAAATAGGTTTTAATTATGTGTGTTACATTTAAGAACATACAGATATGTCTCCATGTATAGAGGAGAAATATTAAGACAGATAGCATACTGTCATCCTGTGAGACTTGTATAGCTAAAGCAAACAGCAGTTGAAACTACCATGGCTGATATATATATTTTTTTTTTTTTTGGTGGCACTGTTTATTAGGATGTGCCCTAATACAGATGCTGTGGCTTACCCATGGTGCTCTTGATGTATAGGGCCTGGACATTTTGCCAATTCTTCTTGAGCACCGAAGCCAGGAAGTTGACAGCCAGATGCATGTTGTGCACAAGCTCATCATCTTCACACGACCCCAACAACCACAGCCAGGCACAGGACCTTCTTCATCTGGAACTTGATTGTGGACTTCACTTCATAACGTTGGCCACCATGTTTTTACTGTGAGTCAGCAGGGAAGGAAACTTGCCAAACTTATTAAGGCCAGGTCCCAGGATTCGTGGGATCTGCTTGGTCAGAGACTCTGAGGCCAGACAGTCGTCATACTTCTTGGCCAGCTTTTTAACCAGCTTCTTATCCTTGTTGAGTTTCTTCAGTACCTGGATGTCCATGTGGGGGATATCCACGGCCTTGGCCTCATCACGGTGCTGCTGGTCCCCCAGGACACACACGGAGAACTTGGGGTAGGGTGTGGACTTCAGCCTATGGTGCCTGAGAAATGCTTGTCTTTCTGAGGGTCATAGTTCTTCAAGCTGATCTGCAACTCCCCAGTCTCTAAAAACTTCCAGCACTTGTGCTGGTTCTTGTGCATGACCTCATGCACTGCCTCGTACAGGGTGTCATGGGAGACTTTGCTGCTCCTGATTCCTTGTGCTGAGGAAATTGGAAAGGCTCTCATGGCTGATTCTTAAGACTTGAGTCTACTATCAGTGAGGACTACCACTATTTTCAAATCTAGGTAAGCAGTCTCTGGTACTGCTCTTTTCAACTCTAGGTAAAGAATTCTGGTACCAGTTTCCTTGTATATTTCCTTCAAAGCCTGGCCACCATCCACCCACACTCTACTTTACCCAAAAGTCCTTCCTAAAAATAGAAGAAATACTGGGTCTCTGGGTCTCTCAGGTGTGAACAGCAGCCGTTCCTCTGGTGTCCTGTTGCCTGAAGTTCCATACTTAAGACTGTTCCTGATGGGAGTGGTGACAAATGCTTATAATCCCAGCACTCTGGGAGGCTGAAGCAGGAGGAGCAAAAGCTCAATCCAATCCTGCCCTAGGCCATTTAGTGAGACTCTGACTCAAACAGTAACAATAACAAAACTTCCCCCTTGCCCTTGGCAAAGTCAACTCAGCAGTACAACTGATCCACCATTCTCCTTAGCCTCTGATACAGCTACCTCAGCCTCTTGAGACCTCTGTTCCATACTAAGAACTGACCTACCTCCTGAATCTCCTGACTGTGCCTTTGATGTCTTTCTTGCCTTACTGACTTGCAAGTCTCTGAAGTCAGAGCTTTCCTGAAGCACTCAAGAGAAACCATCATACCTGGTGATCTGGAGGCAATTTGTTTATTTGTCCTAGTTTTCTACTTTCAAAAATCTATCAATCAGACAGGCATGGTGGCGCACACTTATAATCCCAGCTGAGGCAGGAGGATCAATGTGAGTTCAAGACCAGCCTGAGCTACAAAAGTGAGCTCCAGGCCAGCCTGAACTGCATAGTGAGACCCTGAGTCAAAAAGACATAAATAAAAAAAAATAAAATAAATAAATAAATAAATAAATAAAACTATCACTCAGGGGAAGTTTATTTCACCTGGCTACATCACTTGCTGCAAAGATATAGCAGATAAATAAAAGCGAGACACAGCAGTTCGACATTAGCTGCCCTCAAGTACACCTGTTACGACTATTCTCAACCTACTGCCTAAGTCTTCATCACTGTGAACTTAGTGAGATACCTGCTCAAACCTCTACTTCCGGTGACACGCTCACCTCCTTCTTCTAGACTAATTTTCCTATCTGCCTCCCATTTTCCCCTCACTGTTCCTAAATCTTGTATAGGCTCCAAACGACTTCTCCAATTTGGCCCCATAGCTCATACACTTCGACCTGAGATTCCCTGAGAGAGAGTCACTGTCTCAGTGAACTGCAGAGACTTCTCAGGTTCAGCTAACTTTTGCCCCTTAACACTCTCCACCTAGTCCATTCTCTCCTATGGCAATAATCATTGCTCATTTATTTACTCACCGTTAAATGCCTTGTATGTATCAGCCTTTATTGTAGTTATCAGAGACAATACACAAAAATCTTTACTCCAACATTGGTGGAAAGTCTCCATAAAAATGAATACAGAGATTAGGTAACAACATATGTGTGTGTCTATAAGAATCTGTCTGAGGAGAAATAGCATGAAAGCCACTCTTGAATTCTATGAAGAATAATGGCACCCAGGGCCACCACAGCTGCTGAACTGAGAATGGTCCATAGGAGGCTGAAGCAGGAGAGGACAGACACTGTTGTAACTATCAATACCAAATACATACAAACATTAAATGTGTCATTAGCTGAGTTCAAAACTAAGAACAAAATCCTACTCACCCTGTTTACCGTGGATGCCAGTGCCTGAAGAACAGCCACTTTATCCCTAGGAGTAGCAATCAAAGGTTAGCCTTGTCAGGGATCTTCAGAGTGATCAGGTAATCCTGCTCTCAGTGTCTCAGCTAGTAATAGGTCAGGACTCACCTCCAGCTGGCTCCTACTCTCTCAGGCCAAGTCAGAAAATGAGAAGTGTCTGGTTCTTTTCCCTGAAAGTATATTATTCACTTGTGCATCTGGGTGATTCGTCTGAGCTCTCGGGACTGGTCCCTAATCTCAACACTAGTGGTTACTGGTCACTAATCTCAACCGGGCTAGTGATTCTTGCCTCACATCATGAAATTATCTTGCCTGCTTCCTATCCACTTTCGTACATATTTTACTGCGGGTTCAGGGAGATACTTAATGCAGGAATAGATGAAAATACACAGGCTCCAATACAGACCTACTGAATCAGAGCACCTAGGTTCCATGAAAGAGTATCATGTGCATCTTTCTTAAATTCTCAAAGGCTCTAGTATACTGTCCTGATGCCTTCAACCACATACCACCCAATGGTAAGAACTAAGGTCAGCTACACACTTTGTCACTTAACCAAATGGTTTCAGAGCATAAATAACAAATGAGATATCTGGCTTAAAATCTATTTTTACTCCTTTGTTGGGTTTAATGCACTGCATTTCTAAGTCAGTTGTAAGTCTTACCAAATTAGCACATCTTTCTAACATAATGAACAAATGGCAGTGAAAAAAAACTGACATTATTACTCACTAGCTTTCTTTCTTAAAAAGATTACTTTTTATTTTTACTTAAGGGGGGACAGGGTCTCACTATGCAGTTCAAGCTGGCCCTGAGCTCACTTTTGTAGCCCAAGCTGGTCTTGAGCTCACACTGATCCTCCTGCCTTAGCCATCCAAAAAATATTATTTTTTAAAGCAATCACAACTAACATATTAAAAAAAAAAAAAGCCTTAAAAAGGTAAAATATCAGCTATCATCCCATAACCTGACCCTACCATGAGTGTTATTCTTTGAACAGTAGTTTTTCCACATATATTCCATAAAAAGTGTCACTCTGAATGTTTACATAAGTCAGATTATACCATCAGATGTCAACTACATACAGACCTAATTCATTTATGTTAAACTGTAACATAATTATTTACTTTTTCTTTTACTATTTACTTATCAATGACCATTTTGACTTTTTAAAAACTGTTATTATTCCCAAATTATGAAGAATGTTTTCATCCATGTCTCTTTGGTTCCTAAGCAGCCAAGCAGCAAAAGCATATACATCTTAAATTTTGTTTGTTTGTTTGTTTTTTCAGGAACTGGGGATTGAACTCAGGTCCTTGTGCTTGCCAGACAAGCTGTTATTCTACTGAGCTATTTCCCCAGCCCTACATCTTAAATTTTAACTAGGTCAAATTTCCCTCCAGAAAAAATAAATTCCCTCCAGAGTCTTAACAACTTACTGCCCTAGCAACACATGCATTTGAGTCACTCAACATCTTCTTACTAATCTAGTAATTTTTAATTTACGTTTTTTAGTCCAGTGCCATGTACTGATCAAAATTGGGCTCCCCATTTCCCTAAGGTAACTACACAATTTAGATTCACTGAGTCAAAACATTGCCTTTTTCATGCTATACTTGTGTAGGAAAACTCACGATCACTACTGAAAAGTTATTAAAGTCTTTTATGGCACCTGTGTGATCTAGGAAACCAGAACCTATAGTTGTTTTAAGCCAGGTGTGGTGATACACATTATGCTTCCAGCACTCTGGGATGCCGAGGGAGGAAGTCTGAGCCCAGCCTAGGCAACTTGGTCAGACCTATTTTCAAAAGGAGTAAAAAATTAAAAAGGGCTAGGAATTTATAGCTTAGGGAAGCACTGAGTACTGAGGAAAAAAAAAAAAAAAAACAGGTTGATCTCTAAAGTAAAACAAGAGGAATTTGTGGCCCACAAGACTTCTTCCAGATCTGAAAGCACAGATTTCTTAGTCTGGCAATAAGAGGTTCTGTATCAGGGATTAACATACTTCTTTTGGTAAAAGGGTAGATAATAAATAATTTGGGCTGAGTTATAACCCTCGTGAAATACTAAATATTGAAAGTACAGTACATCTAACAATACAACTCTAAACATGTATGTATACCTTATGGAAAAACAGGTAAGCCTATATCCCAAAACTTAAAAATAGTAACTATAACCAATTAAGCGCTATGTAATCCTGTTCAAAATGCTGATACAAAAAAAAAAAAAAAAAATGCTGATACAGTCCTCTGAAGTGCCATCATTTCCCATACTTTACACTGTACAAAAGAAACTCAGCAACTTACTTCTGAATAGTGAGACTGTCAGTAATTTTGTTTCATTTTTCAAATTAGATTGACTACCCATCTTCTCTTTGGTAATAACCATTAATCACTTCCATAATTTTTTTTTTTTTTTTTTT